>CAUOFW020004639.1:0-30427 GCA_963454935.2 Ilex paraguariensis | reverse complement strand
GTGCTAAAATGCAATAGAATTCTCCAATTTGGGTTGGAGACAAAACCAATTACAAACAAATTTCTTAATTTTCTATTCTCCTGTCAAAGACTTATTTATAAAAGTAAACCCAGTGGCTACTTAGACTCCTAAACAGACTCAACAAACCCCTTTCCTAAACTCAAGCAAACAGATAAGATATTCCCATAGAATTAGCTCTAGTCTATGGTTCAAAGTTGCGGTATCAGCCATCGACTCGGAGGGCACTAATACACATCGGTCGTAGTGTCGTGGCACGGTATTGGCCGATACACTCAAAATGCTAGATAGAAGTTCCAAAAAATTTATAAAAAATTCTAAAAATATAAACATCATCATTCATGCATCATATATCTACAATATATCCAAAAACACATTAAAAATAATTAAAACAAAGCATAAGAACGCTACCAAAAATAATTATCATTATCAACGTTTAAGGTAAGCACTTAAGAACATATCATCATTATTATTGTCTCTAGGATAATACAAATTGGAAAAATTTCCACCATAAGAAAAATAATTTAGCATTTAATTTAAAATACAATACTTCAAATATCTATTTAAAAAATAAATAATCTGAATATCTAACTATTATATTAAATATTTTAATGATTTATTAAATAGTAAATTTAATCTAAGTAAACCTGGGCAAAAAGTGAACCCAAAAATCAATTACCCGCAAATAAAATATTAACCACACTAGTTAATAAATTAACCACTCTAAGTAAAATAAATTAACCACACTTTAATAAATTACTCACACTAAGTAAATTAAATTAACCATATTTAAGTTAATAAATTAACCACAGTCAAATAGTCTTTAATAGACTGGGTCATTGGGTTTGCCATCGTGGGTTTGATAGAGACTCTCATACGAGAGAGAGAGAAAGGCGAGAGGCGAGAGGTGAGACTTTCAGACGAGAGAGAAAGACAAGAGACAAGAGGAAAGAGACCAGCAAAGACGAAGAGAGAGGAACAAATGGAGTCAGGGGCTGTTCGAGACTTCGAGTAGTCATGGTCAAGCAACCTAGGGTTTCTGCAATTGATCTGCGATCGATGATGCAAAGTCTTTGCTGCGAAGAATAAGAAGAACAAAGGAAAGAACAAAGACTGCTGATTGTTATGCAAATGGAAAAAAGAAGAAGAACGGCAGTTATGCCTTCTGCAAATCTGAGTCTTATTTTTTACTTAATTTTTTATCCCTCTTTCTTCTCTACTTTAGTCTTTTTTTGCATTTTGTCTTTCAATTTTGGAAGAATTTTATCATATATGTTCGAGTCTGGTATGACTCGTCCGAGTTACGCTAATATTACTCCGAGTCAAGTCGATTCCACCGAGTTATAACTGAGTCAAGACCGATTCAGGTGAGACTCATAACTTTTGTGTAACGTATACCGTTATCGTATCGGAAGGGGCCGAGTCAGATACGACTCGGCCGATACCTTGAACCATGCTCTAGCCTTCACTTCTGTTGTCTTTTGAACTGGTCCTCCTAGTTCTGCGGCTAGCATGGCAAAATATCGTGGGTTCCATTTCCTATCTCTTCGGGGTGTTGTATATAAAGATCCAAATGTAATTGATTCAGAAATTTTCAATGGACAAATTCACAGAGATGTTCTGTTCTCCATGACTTAAGCTCTCTGTGTTTTTTTATCTTCTTCTTCCTTAGATTACTTGTTTTCTCACAACAACAATGTCTTCAAAATAAGAAAAAAGAAGTGTCACCAAGACTAAACGTCAGACAAGACACCAAAACACAGCTGTAACCATGTTTACTTATAGTCAGAACAATACAATTTACATACTGCTCTAAGACATAGGGTAAATTAATGGATTAAAATATTAATGGCTAACAAATAATAGTAGAACTGAAAATGCTCCAAATTCATATGACCAAAGCAACATGCTAATGAACTATTTAATAGATAAATTCAAAAAGGTTTGCCTTCAAATATTAGTGACGAGAACCAGAGAAAAAAAAACAGCTGCTCAACGGCATATCTTCTTATGGACTGCTAGTAATGACCACCACTACAAATTTTGATTTATGAATCGGCAGTCCAAGCTGTTTTGTATTTCTTCAACCTTCTGAACAGTGAGTGCAAAAGGGAAAAGATAGAGCAAACGGGATAAGGTGAAATTCTAACAACTAATTGATTTAGTACAATTCTGTACCTCCGATGAGGCCGACGCCTAAACCAAAACCGCAGCCGGCGCCAATGCCGAAACCAGGACCCAACGTCCCTAGTTGCTTCGTCTTCACCACCGGTAACTTCCACAATAAACCCTTCTCCTCATCATCCCCGCGACCGCTCATCTCTCTCTTCCCCTCTGTGTGTGTCTAATGGACACAAATCATAAAGAACGGAAGCGGAGATAAGGGATTTAATTATTCACGGTTTGCACGTAAACTTTTGAGGTTATGGGTAGTCAATCACCATCTAACATAGCCAATCCCAACCCCCAACCGTAGTCAATTCCTAAATCTAATCAATTTTAAAGTTATTTCTTAAATCCAGTATTTTTCTTTAAATTAGATAAAATTGTTATTTAAATTGTTATTTTCAATAACGTCTTTAAATTTGTCAATGATAATAATATTACAAAAAAGTACATTTAAACAGCATTCACATCGATAAAGGAATTATACACTAAAAATATTATTTTGAATGACGTTTTTATAAAAATATTTCCCAATGATTTTTTTAAAAAGTTATTCAATGATTTTTTAAATGACATTTTTAGAAACTTAATTTAAAATGATGTTTTTAGAAACAGAAACTTTATTTTCAATTATGTTTTTACTGTAAACTAGCTATTTTAATCAGTTTGTTAAGTTTTTTTTTGTGATATTAAACATTGTGGTGATATTTAATTTAGTTTAATTTTTTGTTTTACCTAAAAAATAAATTATTAACCATATTGCACACAGAAATTTACAAACTATGAAGCTACCAAAAAATTAGGTTATGAATTAAAAAAAAATTAATTCAATGCATTACATTACCAAAAATGCATAAAATATTATTTGTGTATTGTGACTAATTTTGAAAAATTTTATAAATGTTAAAAAATTGTCTATTCTAAAATAATGTCATAAGTTCATCAAACAATAAGATTTGACCTACAAAAGTGTACAAAATATGCAAATACGAAAAATGATATTTATTGTAAAACCCAAAAAAATTAAAATGGTAATTAGTTGTTATAGTATGGGTTGAAAGTCCAAGTTTTTCTAGAACTCGGATGATGAAACAGACCTCATTGTTAGATTCGTATCACAAAATTTAGTTGTTCAGTTAATTTTCATCCAATTCTAAAACAGTCAAATTTTTTGTGTTTTACGAGGCGATTGGGCATCGCGCGACTAAAATAAATACGACCTGATTTTAGTCGCAGAACCCAAGAAATAATTTAAATTTGGTTCAATAAAATATATTGAACTTAAATCGGAACGAAATTTAATTGATTCAGAATAACATCGGATCAGAAAAGACAGGACGTGTGGCTTAATGAAAGCCAAGCAAATAAGGGTATAAATAGGGGAGAAAAATTAGATTTTTCCCCCATTTACACTAGCTATTTCCCATAGAGAGAGAGAGAGAGAGAGAAAGTGAGAAAGAAGAGAGGAAAAAACAAGAGTTCTTCAAGTTTTTTTCTCTGATCTATTGCGATTCGACTGTCGGATCTCTTCGATCCAAGAACAAAGGTTGTTCTCCGCGACAAGAGCTACGTGTAAATATTAATGATCGCGGGTTTCACTACAATCTTGAAGACAGGATTTTGAGAATCAAGGCTTAGAAGCTAGATTTGTGTCTTTGGAGTATCTTCTATGCGAGAATACGCTTTAAGACGTATGCTTCATTTTCTAACTAAGTTTATTTTCAACCTACGTCTTAGAGATGAAATATCATGTATAACACATACCTAGGATTGTTAGAATATGGAAATGGTTATAGGAAAATGCTAAAACCAATTCTTGTATAAATGGGTTTGATGAAATTACTTGCTTTGAAATTTCATGAAAATGTGTTAATTTTGGGTATGCTATGTGTTTACATAATCTATGTGCCTATAAGGTGTTTGATAAAATGTCTATGCTTGAATGAGTGTGTTATGTGTGTAAAAAAAATGTCATAACATGATTTAAGGAGATTGTAGAATGTGATTATATGCTTTATGATATAATGTACATTGAGAAATTGGAAATGTTTGTGGAGATGGAATATGTTCATAATATACTTATGATATGATGAACATGCTATTAAAATTGCAATTGTAAAGTTGATTGCGTAGAGATATGGAATGCAATTGTTCATCACATTTCATATGTACAGATAACATTGTATTTGCGGGCACTTGACATGATGTGGATGTGTGTGCATGATTTTGATCAAACACCATCCTTTGTGGGTTGACACATAGACTCAGAAAACTTGGACCTAGGTTCAACTGAATCGCACGGATTGCACTGAAAACAAGGGTCGGGGTTAGTAAGAAGGGCTAGATTTTCCCTTGGGTGCAAGACCTGGTAAATTTGAATTCGCACTCCTATTGGTATGGAGTCCATAAAATGTATCAACATACGCGAAGCTGTTGGTGCAAGTTCATAGATGTCGTGTTGGTTGGGTACCCATTGGTGGAAGTCCATAAATACTCACCCTAATAAAGACTTAAGATTTATAAATTGTCACTAGATGTGTAACATCAATGACGGGGGCTTAAAATGTCCGGATGCATACACATGACATGACATGTGTTATGGGAGCCGATAGAGGGCTCAGGTTACATTTCATGTGTGAGTTTCATCTCATGACGTGGCATGACATTGTGGTTAATTAACCCTAAATAATGCGTAAATGATATAGGTTATAAAGTTTATTGTGTGCTTGAATTAGGTTAAAATAATTGAGTTATAGAATATTAGGGCTAATGCTTAAGTGGGATATTTTGCAGGGTCTCATTCGAAAATACAGAAATTCAGGAGTGTCAAAGTGTACAAGCTGAATAAGGAAGGGGAGGCAAGTGCAATTATCAACTTCATACATCAAGCAAAGAGGTAGCCAGACATGCAAAAATCAGAGAAATCCCACCGTCCAGACGGTGGTGGGGGAGTCTGGACGGTCCTTACACAACCTTACTTCTCTCTCCTCACCCCATTGGTCCAATTAAGCTACAAAACCATCCTATTGGCCAATAAGGTGTTTGCTACCTTAGAAGCCCCTACTAGTGCCTATAAAAAGGTTGTTTCAACCATTTTTCAAGGGATTCACTGAGAGTTCAGTCCAAACAAGAGGGAAGGAAAGAAAGAGAGAAAAGAGGAGTGAGACCCTGCCAAAATCACTTTTCAGCCAGAATTTCTTCTATTTCTACATTTCTATTTATCCTTTCTACTTGGAGGGTTGAATCTCTCTCACTTCTGTGCCCTAGTTGGTAATAAGAGTGACAATGTTTCAACTATTCCTCGAGGAATGATTGTTTGTATTTTATTTCTAATTGTACTAGAATTATATCACTCCTTTTGCTCGTCTATAGCAATGAGATGTGAGTAATTCGTTTATACTCTTCGTTGAAGGGTTAACACATGTGTAATATTGTTTGTGTTATGGAAATGCCGATATTTTACTTATGTGTTAATGTTTATACCTCCCTTTATTGATGTATGACTATATTTATAATATGCTTATGGTTATGAACACCGAACAGTGCTTAAGGTTATATACCATACTATCTATATATATTATGTACTTCATGCATGATCAATGATGTACGTAGTTGGGCTTTATGTAACAGTTGGGAGATTGGTTATAGACGGGTTAAATCTTACCATAGCCAATACTTTTGATTCAATGCATAAACTAGAACTTCGTCACCATTGAATCATCAACCTGCCGATTAAATAATTGTAGTAAACCTTCTGAATTGTTCACCTTCTGATTTACTAGGGTTATTTGATTGTTGCATGGTACAAAGACCTTTCAGCTAACATAATCAGTTGTTGTGTTATGGTTCAATATACATCAAATCTACCGGTTAACTTTCCAGTAAAATGGGAGTTAATTGTTGTAAGGTGGCACTTCCAATAACTAAACAATATAATGCAAGTTAGATCCCAAAACTGAAGAGTACCCTTTTATTGTTGTCTTTAAAAGTTTTAGTTAAGAGTTTATTTGATTGCTCTAAACTCACACCACAAGCTATTTCATTGCACACTACATTTACGACAATTTCACTGTTTCTATTTTGAATACTGACAGTTAGCTCTCTATGGGTTTGACCTCTGACTTAAATCGAGAAATACTGAAATTTGACCACTTATACTTAGGTGTATGACATAAATCAGGTCAAATCAGTGATATTAATTATGAATTATATATTCTTGAATAGATGATTGATTGATGAATTATATGTGAAAATTTTATATGCATCTAAGTTGGGGAGCCTCCTTAGGAGATAACTTATTGACCGTAGCCCACCCTTTATGAGAACAAATTTCTAGTGTTGGACAAGTGCTGGTGGACGACCCTCACTTGAGTCCTTATTGACAGCGGAGCTAGATTGTGGCTCTTGAATTGCATTTTGTAATAGATTATGTAATTCGTTTTGAAATTGTAAAATTATATAAAAGGGTATGTAATGAACTCTTTGGACAACATTTTGATGTAAATGAATGAATGTTATATGAGATTGGATGGTTAAAGGTTGAGAATTGGAAAATTTTGGAGAAAATTTGGGCTTAGGTACCAATACCTAAGTGATTAAGTACCGGTACCACACAGTCGGATGGCTTAGGTACTAGTACCTAGACTTACAGGCACAAGTACCTGGATTCTAGTAGGCTCAAGTATTGGTACCTATGCTACGGGTACCAATACTCCAATGGATAGTGGGCACAGGTATTTGTACCAAGACACATAGGAACTGATATCAAATAAACAATGGGCTTGGTACTAATACCTGGTAAACAGAGGCCCTATCATGTACTAGAGGTATTGGTACCTCTTCCCATAATTTGAAAATTTTAAAACAAACATTGAGAGGCCTTCACATCTTGGGCACTCTTCCTTGGATGATGTAAATGGATAGCAATAAGCTGTGAAGCACGGATACTTCGTCAAGGTCGACGTACCCGTATCGAATACAATATTGTCAAATACTCGATGATAGGTATCAGATATGCATCATCTGTATTTGATAATTAATAAAATATGTGGATATTTCGTGAATACTTCTAAACATGGAGTAAGACGTACAATTTTCAATTTTAAGCTATACCCACTTTTGGAGTTCACATACAATATAAAATATCAACAAAACTTATGAGCTTTCTGAAGAGGACATCATGAACCCATTTAAATACTAGGATGTGGTTTCCTTTACTATTTAATTTCCACCATACAAATAACATCGTCTCTAAATTCATCGAGCTTATTGACCCAATATGAATCTCACTATTTGATGAATAAGAGCATAAGCAATCATAATAATCATGAGGTATTTATTATCTTATTAAATCAGTAAAAGATAATAATCTCAACATGGGCTTGTTCAATACACAAAGTGGACTAGTGTAATAATCCGAGACATCAAACAGTCTCCTATAGTCAAGACAGACTATGCCAGAATATTATACTACAATCATACCAATGACGTGTCCAATTCTATCTACGATTGTGAACATATACTCATATTTTACAAGGATCCAATAATCTAGTCTTCTATGCAAAAGCTGAATTCTGCACACTAGATTATCTACAATGTAAAATATAAGACATATATGTGTATCATATATAAAATATAATACAAATATTTTGCCCATATAGATTCTCAATAAAATGGAAAGAAAAACTTTTATTAATTAATAAAACGAGTTTTACTACAAAAAGTAAACTTTTAGTATACTACTCTATCAAGTACACCTCGTACTAGTGAGACAAAGGGAAAATTCTCAATGTTGTAAGTTTGGTTCCTAACTGTGGGATACTGTGATGCCCCTAAAATCGAGGGTCGTTTGTCAACCCGTTGATCACCCATCAACCCACGAAAGCACCCGTGAATGCCGCATAACTTGACACCACGTCATAACATCCCCTCATCGGTATTGTAACCATCACAAAGTTTGGGCAGAGTCTCTCTTGTACCTGGCACTCCCAAACAAATAACCTATATACATTTCAATCAATTGACCATTCCAAAGTCCAATATACATCAATTTGTCCCCAATATTACTTCATTTACATCAACAAATGGACTCAAGGCCTGAAGGTTTGGCAAAGTTATTTTAAATTTTTGAAAATTTTGGAAGAGCTACTGATAGCTTGTGCACGTGCTATCAGTAGCTGAGCCCTCTGCCAACAAGCTACCAATGCAAATTTTTGGAGGAGCTACCGTTAGCTCATGTATGTGCTACCGGTAGCTGAGTCCTTTGGAATTCTACTACCGGTAGCTCAAGACTTGATACCGGCAGATGAGCCCAATTTTTCCCAAATTCAATCATTTTTTCAATTTGAACTCATCCAATCTCATACAACATTCACCAAAGCTCATATAACATCAAATTATACTCAAAATATAGTCCATAAAGGTTCATTACATAACCCTTTAAACAATATTACATGTCTAAAAACTCATTACACAATTGTTTTACAAAAATACAATCTAAAGTTACAACTCGGCTCTTTTCATCATCGAGGGCCCAAGTGAAAGCTTTCCACCTACGCTTGTCCCGTACCTAAAATGTTGTCCCCATAAAAGGTGAGCCATGGTCAATAGGATATTTCCTAAAAAGGCTACTCCCCAACCTAGATGCATATGAAATACTTAAATGCAATTCAACAATCAAACAAACATTCATCAAAGAACATACAACTTCAAGAATGAATGTCATAATGTCATGTCATGTTATGAGGTGAGACACACACATGCAATGCAACCCGAGCCTTCACCAGCTCCCATAAAACATGCAATGTCATGCGTATGAATCTGGGCATTCCAAGCCCCCGCCATTAATGTTACATATCCAATAACCATTTATAAATCCCAGGTCTTTTTTGGGGTGAGTATTTATGGACTTCCACCAATGGGCACTCTATCGACACAAAATTTAGGGATTTTCACCAACAGCTCCGCATACGTTGACATACTTTATGGACTCAATACCAATGAAGTGCATATCCAAATCACTAGTTCTTGCATCTGAGGAATAATCTAGCACTTCTTGCTAACCCTGACCCTATTTTCAATACAACCTGTATGACTCATCCAAACCTTGATCCGACTTTTTGGAGTCCACACATTGTCCACCAAGAATGATTGTTGATCAAAACCACACCCACACCCGCACCCATGTCACATGCCCTTAAATGCGATGCTTCTCATGCATATGCAATGTAGTATACAATTGTATTTTATGTTATTATGCAACCAAGTTCAATTGCAATTATAACATCATGTTCAACATGTCATGAGCACAATATGAACAATTCCAATTCCTTAATGTAACATATATCATAAAGAATATAATTACATTTCAACATCATCACATTCCTAAATTGTCAATTATATCAAAAACATATAATTACAATCTATATTCTCACCAAGCAAGTTACAACATTTTCAGTGAAACAAACATGCTACATCAACGCATGCTACATCAACGTAGACATTTTATCAAACACCCAAAAGTCACAAAACCATGTATTACATTTCTCATGAATTTGCCAACACAAGCAAATTTCACAAACCCAATTCATGTAAGATTGGTTTAACACATTTCTATACTCATTTTTCATACTCTAGTTACACTAGGAGTACATCAAACAAGAGAATTCATCTCTAATCAAACTACCCATTTCATATGCAATCCTAGGTTGAAAATAAACCTAGTTAGGAAAAGAACTCTACCTCTCGAAGCATAATATGAATGGTAAAAGTTCCAAGAAAACCCAAATCAAGCTTTAGAATTTGATCTCCAAAAATCCCATTCTTGATACTTCGTCAAAATCTCCTATTTTTTGTATATAAACGTAGCTCTCGTTGCATAGATTAACTTTAATTCTTGACCCAAAGCGTTATGGAAAACGGTTGGCCCTAAATTATAGAGAGAAGCTTGAAGAAACCCTCATTTCTCTCTCTCAAAAATTGTGTAAAAATGGGGAGAAAATCTAATTTTCTTCCCTATCTATACTCCTTAGTACTTGGCCTTGTTGCGCTACACATCACGTCTTTTCCTGATCTGATTTTATTTTGAATTAATTAAATCTCATTATGCGTTATGTTCAATATATTTTATTTGAACTAAATTTAAATTATTTTTCATATTTTACAATTAAAATCTGATCGTGTTTCTTTAGCCGCGCGACGCCCGATCTCATCGTAAAATATACAAAATCTGACTGTCTTTGAATTCAACAAAATTTCATTGGATCACTAGATTTCATGAGACGAATTCAATGATGAGGTCCATTTTATCATCCGAGTTCTAAAAAAATTTGAGTTTTTAACCTGTACTGTAGCGACTAATTACAGTTTTGTCCTTTTTCATAAAAATTTAAATTTTGTCAAGTTTTACAATACTAAATTAGTGCTCTATTACTATCTTACATATGTGTAGATGGAAAATAAAGGAAAAAGGACATTGAAATAGTCAAGGGGGTGGGTGGAACAACAATCAACAACCATCAGCCTTGGATCAACAAGCCTTCATAGAGGCTATGGACATGATGGCTGCCACCTTTTATGCAAGCCAGTGCCAACATGGGCTAAGGAGGCTCTAACAACCTCTAAAAGTTTAAGGCACACAAGCCACCTACTTTTATTGGAGGGGCGGCTCAGATGGTAGTCGACCATTGGTTCCAACAATTAGACAAGATCTTAGAGGCTATGAAGATCACATCCAATGTTATTAAGATAAGGCTAGTTGTGTTCCCGCTTGAGGGAGAGGCCCATCTAAGGTGGTATTAGGAAAATGCCTCAAAGAACATTGAGGTGATGACTTGGGGAGAGTTCTATGAGCTCTTCATGAGCAAGTACTTTCCATCGGCTGTTTGACAATTGAAATCATGAGAATTCTTGGATTTGAAGCAAGGTACTATGACAGTGATGGAATATGTGGCTAAGTTCACTTAGCTAGCATGTTTCACTAGTGATTACGTGGCTAAAAACTTGGACAAAGTGAGGATGGCTTGAAGTTGTCCATCTAGGGAAAGATAGTGGGTCATCACCTACAAGACCTAGACTCAATGGTTGAGATGGCCATGACTATTGAGAGGGAGGTTGACGATGTAAGGAACATCTGGGAGATCAATGCTAATGATAAGAAGAAAGAGGTCAATCCTTTTCTTCTGGTTCAGAGAAGAAGCAAAAGACATCTACCCCACAAGGGTATCAAGGGCAAGGGCAAGGGCAAGGTCAATCCTCCCAAGGTGGGAGAAATTTTAAGGTCACGTATTGGGACAACCAGAGGACTTGTTATATATGCCACCATTTGGGTTACTTTAAATGAGATTGTCCTCAAAAGTAGGGATCCCAGAATAATGTGACATATCAGTCCCAGTCATCGATGGGGCATCCACAAACATTCTTCATTCCTCCCTATACCCCTATGGGCCAAGTGAATTAGTTCTAGTTTTAGGGTGCTACATAGCCCCTACTACTTCATGTGTAGGAACTCTGCAATCAGGCCAAATGGGCCAGGGTTTGGGCTGAGGCCGAGGACAGGGCTTATAGACAGGGACTTCAGGGACCCAGTCGAATGTGTCTCAGCACTATTATTATACGCTAACAATAATATACTTCAAGCTCACAACATTTGTTATATAACTTTTGCCATCTTAGTGGGTTCGATATGAACACTCGAAGGCAAATAGTCAGTTGTAGGCCTAATAATTACGTGTCCAACTTGACCGAATGGGTGATAAGGATTGATGGGCTCATTGCAAAATTCACACTTTCGTCCATACGAGTTACACCAATGAAATCTGTGTAGGATCCAATTGAACAAACTATATTTGATGATGCTGCTCGGCCAGTGGAGCGTTAAAGTTTGTTAGTTGAAGATGCACTATGTTGTTCATTGCGTAATGCAGAACCTTGTGTGGTTTGATTGGATTTCCTATTTGATGTGTGCCTAGACAATTTTTTGGGTTATTATATACACAATTAAGAAGAATGGTTTATATAGGTGCGGAATGAAATTATATACAAATTTGACAAGACACTTATTGTGTATGACTATCATGAATTGACACTCATAAAGTAATGATATGACTTTGCAATGATAAAATAATGACATAACAATTCAATGATAAGGCCTTATCAAATGCCATTTGTCACTTTAGCATATGATTTTTACTGAAATTCTCACCAGTTCACCTTCACACATTGTTGGCAGTTGTGCATATTCATTATAGCACATGGTTCACCAGTAATTGTAGGGTTTTGTCATTTCATCAAAAAATTCATTGATTTAGTAGGTTGTCACTTCATGATGTGGCTTGTTGAATAGTCATATATGTGCAAATCCATCGAATATAGATTAGTGGATTGTCAATTCATGGGTAACAGGAAAATAATCAGTGTATTGTTAATTTTTATTGAATTTCAAGATAGTCAGATTTTTTATGTTTTTTGAGATAACTGGGGTTCGAATGACCTCACAAACGTCCCAAAAAACAAATTATAAAATTTCCTTATAATTGAAGAAAAGTTCAGATAAAATTAATTTGAACTTAAACCAGGATGAAATTAATTCGTTTCGGGACAAAAACGGACCCGAAAATAAGAAATGCGCGTGCAATGTGGACCGCACAATTAAAGGGTATAAATAGGGGCAAAATATCTGATTTTTCAGATATTTTTTCCCATTTGTCTGATGGTCTCACACGTTGGAAGAGAAGAGAAGGGAGAGAAGAGAAAAAATCAAGATTTCTACATTTCTCCTTTTGATCTACGGAGTTCTATCGGTCGAAATCCTTCGGACCAAGAGTTAAAGTCGATCACATCGATGAGGGCTACGCAACCATACCAAGAATGAAGGATTTCACTGAAGATCCAAAGAAAAGATTTTGGAAGATCAAAGTTTTGGGGTTATGTTAGTGTTCTTAAAGGTCCTACACATCGTTTTACGCTTCAAGAGGTAGAGTTCCCACTTACTTTGGTTTATTTCTTACCTAGGATGTTCTATGAAATGGATAAGTGTATAGAATAACATAGGTCATTTGACTATGGTTATGGAAATGAGAAAAAAAGGGTATGGAAATGGCTTAGACCAATTCCTAGTTAAGTTAGGTATAGGGAAAGTACTTGTGTAATTTCCTTAGAACATGATATTATGTGGGAAATCTTGTGTGATAACATGATTTGTGCCTTGAAGGTGTTTTACTAAATGCCTATGTGAGAATTAAGTTTATTATGGCATGCTAGGTGTTTATACCGTGCCTTGTGAATAAAGTATGTTATTGACATAAACTGTGTAATAACATGTTGATGAATTATTGTTGGTGCATGTTGTTAGTATATTAGCATCATGATAAATTGTGGTAATTATATGCTAAGGATATATATTGTCATGGGATATGTTGACATGAGGTTTAAATTGTTCATTTGATATTCATTGCATTTTGGGCATAAAGTTGGCATCACATTCATGGGCATTATGCATGGATGTGGGTGTGTGTGTATGTACAGGGTGTAATCAAACACCATACTTGGTGATTGATGGTGGGCTTGGAAAAGTTGGATTGAAAATTCGACTAAGTTACATGGTTGCATGAAAAACTTGTGTCAGGTATAGTAAGTAGGGATAGATCCCCCCTCAGGTGCAAGACCTGGCCACCTGGTTCATAAACTCCCTAGAGGTGAAATTCTAGAAAAGTGTATTGATTTACGGAACTTATAGTGCGATACCAAAACTCCGCTACCCAACAAAGACATATGATTTATTTTATAAAATATCTGATTCGTACACTCCCCTAAGGTGAAATTTCAGAAAAGTGTACTTGTCATTTTTTACAAAATGGTCATTCGATGTGTATCATCCAACAAAATTTGGTTTTATAAACACACGACCTTTATTTCAAAATGATCATTGGATGAAATTTATCAATGATAGATTTGCTACACATTAGCATTGCATTATGTTGCAGGAGTCGGTGAGGACTCGAGTTATGGTACATGAGTGAGTATCACCTTATATCATGACATGACATGGTAGAAATTTCCATCTTGAATGACATGTTCTTGTATGGAATGGATTATGATTGTTGATTGTTGCATGTGCACATTTCATATGCATCTAGGGGGGAGTAGCCTCTGTAGGAAATACTCTATTGAGCGTAGCTCACCCTATACGGGAAAACGTTTCAGGTTCGAGGTTCACACTGGCGGAGGACTCTCATTTCGAGCCCCAAAGATGAAGAGAGCCGACTTGTGGCTTTTGATAGCTCATTTTGTATAAATTTTGTGAAAATTATATTTTTGGACATGTAATTGTATGGAATTATCGGTAATAGAACTTGTATATAATAAATTTTATGTGAAAAACCTTATTAAGCATGTTTTGGATGGTATTGGAATAGATTGGAATGGATAGGAAATGAAAAGTAGGTGAAATAGGCAAAAGTGGACAAAGAGTACCAGTACAACAAGGTCCAGTGGGTTACCTGTATCGATACAGATTTTCCAGTGGGTTAATAGTACCGGTATAGCCTTGTCCAGAAGGCAGAGCGTACCGATATGCCTTACTGATACGGATTTTCCAGAAGGTTCATAGTACCGGTACGCTGTACCAATACTCTTTCCAAAATTTTGAAATTTTAAAATTACTTTGCCAAGCTTTTGGGCTATGGGTTCTTAGGTTCCAAGGATGTAATTGGACTATAATGGAGTATGAAATGTAATACATTGGACCATGGTTGGATCAAATGATAAAATGTATATGGGGTTTTACGTGTGGGTTATAATTCCGGTCAAGGGAATATTATTAACGTGTCGCCCAGTTGTGCGACAATCATGGGTATTTCCGCGGGTTGACGGATGGTCAATGGTTAATAAATGACCCTCGGTTTTAGGGGTGTCACAAGATATGCGAACTTGCAATATACAAATGCCTCGACAAATTATCATCCATATGCCAATTGAGACACCTCAACAACTAGAATGAGCATTGTATCATTTTTGAGTTGAGCACAATTGCATGGCAATCCGTTTAAATCGTTACAACCTCCATTGCATCGCACAAGATTGTGTTAAAGAACGGTTAATGGAAGAAGCACATAAAAGTTTCCTTTTAAGTGGAGATATTGGATATATTTTTGATGTCGAAATGTCTGACGAAGATATTGACTCATGAAACATGTTGTGTGGAGAAATGTTATGTTAGTTGATTTGTGCGTAAAGTTAACAATTTTTACTATACCTTTTTGGACTAATTGTACTTTGATGGAGTTTAAGTAATGACATTTTAGATCCTAAATAGAACAAAAGCTCAAGAACAACAAAAATCACACTTGAATGTAACACCAGCACAATAGGGAACAAAATTGCAGAAGGTTGGAACAAATCAAGAATGTTCGAACGTCAACCCACATTTGAATTTCCTCTGAAATCCTGCCAAGACCAGCTGCTGAGACAAGGCGTGTTACAATCAACAAAGGGAAAATGCTGAGATACTTGAGTACCACATTCAAATGCCAACTCACGTTCGAACAGCCTCTGGAATCTTGAGAAGACTACACCATTGGAACCTGGCATGTTGCTGATTCGTGCAAAAAATTAACAAATTTTACTTGAGTACAATGTTCGAACACCACTCCACGTTCAAACATTGTCCTGAGTGACTAAGGACCAAGTTGCTTAGTGTAAAGTCAAAATTTTTCAAGACGTATGGAAGTGACTATCACAGAAATCATAATCCACTTGAGTGGAAGGAATCAAACCCCATCTGACGTTCAAACGCCCTCAAAGCAAAGACACAGACAATGTTCGAATGGCATCTCACGTTCGAACGTCCTTAAAGAAAAGACAGACTTAACGTTCGAACACCAGATCACGTTCGAATGTCCTCTGCAGACTGCCTGCAGAGTAGTTGATTCCCATGGGCGAAAAACACTATTCACTCATCCTCTCTTATCTCCTACCCTCCCCTCCTTTCCTTGCCTATAAATACTCCCATGATGGGAGCTTAAAGGTCATTCTTCCTCTTGTAGAGAAAAGGGGGAACAATCCTTGTTCTTGTAAAGTAAGAGTGTTTTAGTAATCTAGTTCTTGAACATGTCATGTTTATGTTTTCATTTTGCATTTATATCAACCATGATGGAGGCTTAGACTCCCCTTGTAGTTGTACTTGCTTTTACTTACAAAGTATCAAGAGAGATAGTTCATCTTTTGGTTGTGGTGGAAGCCCTCCAAAAGTAACTACCTTTCTTTTTCTTTTATTGTTCATGTATTTCACTTCCATTGCTTGAGCATCCTTCTTTCTTAGAAGAGTGAAACTCTTCCACTTTTCTAGAGCTTTACCAAAGCAGTGAAGGGTGAAAAGTGATTCACTTATTCTTAACAGCACTTTAAGGAAAGAAAGCTACAATCTAATACATTCCTAGCTATCCTTAGCTCTTCCTTAGCTCTCCGCCTAGAAGCAAGATAGAATAAAGTCTTCTCTAGCCTAGCTGCCTATAAACATACAGGAGGAGCAAAGAGAAACTAACCCTCTCTCTAGATAGCATAGCACCATTATAAAGCTTGCAGGCAAGGAAAGGAAGTACCACTAGGGCTCCCCTCACCGCCTCACTTGAGCAAGGAATGACTGACTTAGGAGCTCACATGTGTTGTTTTCGGGTATTTGAGTCTTTTTTCTCTTTCTTTTTCATTCTTTTATGCCTTAAATAAAGCCTAATCTCGTAGCGTCCGGTAAGTGAAAGAAAGAAGGTGGATAGCTAGCCTTAGTCTTCCTGTTGCTAAGCACGAACGATTCGGTAGTTCTATTTAGAGGGAGTACATAATAGTTGTGGGAAACCCAAACAGTTGCTGGATATTAGTTCTAGTGGAATTATGCACTCCTGCAGTGAAGATCTGACTCTTTGCATGGTTTGCTGCTTTCATACGGCGAGAGTCATTGGTTCAAATCTAATAGTAGGTAAAACCGAAGCTATCTCCATCTGTCAAGGAGAAGGCATGGTACCTCGACCCAGCTGGGCAAGGGACTGCTATTGAAGAATAAGAACCCCCAGTCTTCGACTGATTGACCATACTTTCCTTCGACGCAGGAAGCATCGAATTGCATTAGTGGGATAGCTTACTTCAATACTCCCCCAAGCCAGGAAAGCTAGTGCTCGTGAATGCGCTCCTTACATGCATATTCTAGTACCACCGAGAAAAGAGTCCTTAGGCCCTCTTCCTTCGTTTTGTCCCATGCCTAACCAGACCCGTCTCTGACGTCTTTCTAAGAGAGGAGCTACGGACAAAAGTGGATAATCAGGCCATTTTCCTTTATCATTTGACAAGATCTTTCATCACCCCCTCTTATCATCATAATGACATGCCAAAAAACGTAGAAAAATGGGCTATCCAGCCGACGAGGTTTACCCCAGCTCTTGTGCTCTAGGGAATAATCGGAGAAGGTGTCTAAAAGAGGAAGCATAGGTTCTCCACTTCACGTGACATAGCTATGCTCAGGTTTCACCAACTTCGCGTCGGGTTCACTGAAGTGAAATCGAAGGGAATCGGGAAGTCTTGATATTCCTTCCACCATTATTTCCCGGTAATAGGGAGATCTGCGAGAACTCTTACCCATATCTTACCATTTTTTCGGAATTGTCCGCTCATAGCACGATTGAATTGTCCGATTATAGCCCGAGCGAACGTACTCCCCAGGCAGAGTGTTTCACGCGTTAGCTGGGCCCCTGATCCGCGTAGACCAAGGGCGAAAAATGTAATGCGAGACAGCAAATGAGACAACATCTGAGTCTCGCTTAGTCGTGAGCGCTCACCGGGCGGACCGAGTTGGTAAAGACACACAGGTTGAAGATAAGCTCTTGTTTAGTTTGCTTCATTTAGTAGCTCCTCTACTTAGAGGGATGAGTAACACTCACTTTTCTAGCTTTGCCAAGGCCATGAAAAGTGAGTAGTTCCTCATTCACTCTTTAGTAAGAGGTGATGAATATGTAAAAATTATCCGGAGTTTATGTTTGTGTAACTTCTTCATTGGATGATTGAATGTATCTAGCAAAGTTGAGGTACTTTGTATAACTAAGGGCTCCCTTTTTGATACGAATGACTCCTGCATAGAAAGACCCATTGGTTTAAGGAAAGTACCCTGGCTAGCTCTTTATGACAGCCTTTCAATCCCTACCATTATTGCGCTTTATTCAAAGAATGGATCATTAATGCCATGGTTGGATGTGTTATAGAAACACTTGCTTGCTTGTAGATGGGTTAAGTCTCGGCACAGACAATTCTTATAAACTTCTAGAAAGGCATCGGAATCATGTACTTAATTCTCAAAATCCATCTTTATCTTCCAATTAACTTACTGTTGACATCGGAGTTAATTGAGTTATAAAGTACAAACATAATAAAATGGATACTCTATTACATGTCTTGATCCTCGAGCTAAAGGGTGGCTGTTACATTTTGAGAATCTTATATTTTGTCTAGAAAACTCTTGAAAAGAATCTTCTATTCTATTCAAGAAAACCCCACCACTCCAAACTATCGAAATTTCCAGTTACTTGGTCTCTATTATTGCTTCCTTCAAAACAGCAATCATAGTTTCCTGTGGATTCGACTTTGGACTTAACTGGATTATTACTACAACTTGATTGCCTGCACTTGGGTGTACACATTTCGGATCAAGTCATTAGTGTTGTGTGGAGAAATGTTATGTTATTGTTATGTGGAGAAGTGTTATGTTAGTGTTGTGTGGACAAGTGTTATGTTAGTGATTGTGTCGAGAAGTGTTATGTTAGCGTTGTGTTGAGAAGTGTTATGTTAGTTTTGTTGTCTCCAGATCCTATGTTAGTGTTGTGTCAAGATTTAAATGTGAAGTGTTATGTTGAAGTTAAGTTAAATATGTTGTGTACAATATTGATTGTATGTGTGACAACTTGATTAAAGATTGCAATTGAAAATACTAAAAAATACATCAAAATCATGTGCCATATGGAGCTGGTCATGTACGTCACTTTGACTGTATAAAAAGCTCATGCTCAGTATCCCGTGGTGCAGACTGTGCCACTTGTGAGACACCCACATCATCTTCATGATGTGCATGACCTCGCCCCTAAGCCCATCCCTGACCTTGTCGTCTGCCTCAAACCCGTGGTTTGACTTTCGCATGACCTATATCTGCAAGTGTATCATCCTATGTCAACCCCTCCTTAGGTAACATAGGATCTGGTAAAGGATGCTCAACAAAAGGGGTAGGGTAGATTGTGTGCGATGACCCCATTGCTGCATGACACGACAGGGGTGTCAATGTAACTAATGTGGTACCACTTATTGACATTGCTGGTGGAGTGCAAACGAGAACATCTAAAGGTGTACAAGAAGGTGTCATTGCAATTGCAGGGGTGATTACTCCTAAGATGATTAGTGATGGTGTCAATATCGGTGTTGAGGTTGGTAATGGTGTCGGTCTCGGTCTTGGTGTTAGTGTAGGTGTCAGTGTTAGTGCTTGTGCTAGTGACGAAGGTGGTGGTCGTACAAGTGATAGAAGTACAAATGTGGTGAAGAAATAGGAGTAGTTCAAATACCAAAAAGCGGTGGCTCCGTAGATGTACACGCAACTTCAGCTGCCATGATTGGAGCGTAGACAAGTCATCACTGCTCACATATGGCTGCCAAACATGAGGAGTTCAGATTTGTGATACACCCAAGAGTCTCCATGCAAAATGTCAAATCTAGGAAACCCTCATATATAGAATGTGAAGTGTGATATATCCGTGTAAGAGTCACTTCCTACAAAAAAGTTACATGAAATACTAATTTTAGTAAACAATTCCACATTTTTTTATCCTACCAATATAATAGTAAATCATTTAAAAACATCTTACCAATAGCTCTATGATGCTCCCAATTGGTTGAAAACTAACAGTAGGCCTAGCAATGGGTGAACCGACAAGCTGATGAGTAATGTGACGATACCATGACATGTATGGGTCAGTAGGATCCATCAGTGCAGTAACCAAGTCTCTTGTAACAATGGTATCTCGACAACGGGCCCGCATGTCTATGTACACATGATGAACATCAGTCCAATCCCGATCTGATCTCCCATTACAGCTAACAAAATACAGGGCTATATTAGTATCACATGCCTGTGGTATGCACTGCACAAGACCAAACTATCGAGTAACACGATCTAGAAAATGCAACTGGACGACATCAAAAAAAATCAATGGGGAACGTGTGTGCCAAATATATTGCTTAATAAGGTAATAATCTGGCAACCAACTTATGACCTCAGTAGTATACGACTCCTATATCATTTGTAAAACAAATTGTGGGCACACATTAATAAATGTAGAAGTATTTTTAAAAAAATTGGGCAGAGTTTCCCCTATAAATTGGAATTTTCCAAAATTTTTAACCTGTACAAAACACACCCAGACATAAAAAAATATACAAAAACATTCCAACATCTCAACATCCACTAATCCACCACAATTCAACAACTTCCCAACATACAATCCAATCATCCCAAATAGACATTAACAAACTTTAAAACCTAATATCCGGGTAAGTAATTAAGATATTGTGCCCAAGTCGACTCAAGTGCCTAGATGCTGAATATTGAATCGATTAAATGTCAGGAACTAACATGGAATTGCAATAAGTGGCCATGATATGAGAGACATTTTATAAATTATAAATTTTTCATAAGTGCATGTATGGTCATTAATACACACAACATGTGTATTACCATTCATAGTAACCACCTTCGCAACTTCCCGTTGCATGTGAAATGGTGTCACATTATGCATTCCTAATTTGATTTGGTTGGGTCGCATAAATTCGATTTCATCAGGGGAGTACTGTGATTCACACTTTTTAGTGATCTGAATTATATTATATTATACACCCAAGTATAAGTGGTCAAATTATAATTTTCTCGATTGTTAGTCCAAGTATCGATCCCACAAAGAGTTTAGTAATTCTTGTTGAAAATAAAAATAAGAAGTTAAAACAGTAAAATAGTTGTTTGAAGTAGTGTGATGTTTGATAGTTTGTGATGTGAGCTTAGATTGATAAGTAATTTATTTAAATAAAAGCAATGCGAAAATAAAGTGCAAAGATAATAAAGTGTGTAAATAAAACAGATTAATGACAGAAATATGAAAGATACCCTTCAACTTAAGGATACCATATGCTTTATATTGGTTAAATTCTGGAAATGCTACCTCACAACAATTAACTCCCATGTTACTGGAAAGTCAACCGACAGGTCTGATGTATATAAACCATAACACAGCTGCTTCTTAGGCTACATTGGTGGTAATATATTATAACACAACTGCTTCTTAGGCTACACCGGTTATATCTATGTCAACTGATTAACCTAAGCAAACCAAAAGGATAAGTCATTCATGAGGAATACTTGAGTTATTCATTTGATCTCATGATTGCAAGTGCATATATATAAACCATAACACAACTGCTTCTTAGGCTACACTGGTGGTAATATATTATAACACAGCTGCTTCTTAGGCTACACTGGGTATAGTTGTGCCAGTTAAACATCCTCAACATTCCGGTGGAAGCAAAGCCATACCGATAGGAACATCGTGGTTGTTAGACTGTCATAATAGTTATATATAATAATAATCAACCCTAATAACCCAGAAGGACAAGCCATTCACGAGGATAATTTAAGTTTGTACCACACATAAGTCAACTTTCTCAGCATTTCGGTGGAGGACAAGCCATACCGATAGAAACGCCGTGGTTGTTTAACCGGCGGGTCTTATGATATACTGATGGTATAATCCAAGGCACAGCACCAGAATTATACACATCTCTATATCACGCATTACACATATAATACATATATAAATAAACGTATAAATAAAACATCTGCATTTCCATAATCTAGCCAATATGATACATATGTTCTCCTCACACTGGAGGGTGTAAACGACTACTCACGCTCCATTGCTACAGACAAGCAAGGAGTGCGGGCAGTTGTCATTACAACAAAAATTAAAGTAAAAACTTCTTTCACAAGGAACAACTGAAACACAACCACCTTTTATTATCACTTAATACAAAAAAAAGTGGCAGCAGTTCAATTATCCAAATAGAAAGTTACAAAAAATAAAATACAGAGTTTGGACTGAAATATAACACGGACTGGATCATGTTGCTGATTCTCTTTCTCTTTTTCTCTTTTCTTTATTTCTTTTTCTCTCAGGAGCTCTTAGTTGTCCGACCTTGTTTTGAAGTGAAGAAGGTGCCTATTTATACTCATTTAGGAAGCATGAGGTGGAAGAAGTCAGGATAATCATCAAAGGGTGACCGTCCGGATGCCATCACCACCGTCCGGACGGTGGTGCTTTGCTGGAATTTGCAACTTGCATGCATGCTGACTCTTCATTTGATTTCAATTACACTTTAGCCTTTGTATTTTCAAGCTTCCCTACTTGGCACCTTGTATTCTGTAGTAATTCTGCATTAAACCTGCACTTTTGGATATAAACTGTTAAAAATACTAATTACCGTACAAACCCTAATTCATACTGATTACTGATTTTCTGTTGTTTTATTTTATTAGTTTGATATATTTAACTATTCTAATTTACATACTAACTAGGGTTAATCACACCCCCCAACTTAAACTTTACTAGTCCCTAGTAAACATAGATTACTTTACAAAATAAAACATAAATAGAAGTTATATCATTTTCGTAAATTTTTTCACTATTGCATTTAGCATATACAATAAGCCGTTAAAACCCTAGGTAATTCTTAGTGGACGAGTTGTGTCTCGTGAAGATTTTCAGTGAAACTACCTGTAAACTTCAGTAATTAGGAGTTCATAATTCATATTTTTCACGAATATAATTAAATAAGTATTCCTTCTGTCTTGCCAGAGTACTTCCTTTTCTGATCACTATATAAGAGTAACATATGTTAGTTGTAATATGATCTATATATTTTTATAAAAACTTGTGTGTAATAATTTCTTTATTTAAAAAAAAATCACTTGAGAAATATTATCCTCTTTCGTAGTAGTTTTGATGTCAATCCTTCCCTGAAATACACTCAGTAAGAAGAATACACATGTTATAGTGGCTATTCTCAGTAAATTACATGTGATTGGAATATTGTCAATAAAGCAAATAATATCACATGTAGTATTTGAAAGATCGGTTAATTTGAATAAAGTGGAATTTTGACATAATCTTATGAAAGAATATTAACATTTTAAAATATATTATTAACATTTTCCTTTTTAGATTAATAGAAATAATATCAATGCATGATTTCTAGAATCAAAAAGGAATTTTTTAGGGTTGTAATGTGGCCATGGGGTTGAGATTTATCAAACGACGTCTATAGAATTCAAAAGTTACCCTTTATATTGTGGCACATCTCTTTCTTATTTTTATTTTTCACTTTCTTGGTGAGTGCATTTTATGCTCCATCTCACTTTTTATTGAATGAATGCGTTTTACGCTCCATCTCATCCTTAACATGTGTTTATGAGTGAGTGCGTTTTATGCTCCATCTCTACTCACCACATGTTTTTTTTTATAAAACATCATTTTGATTTAAAAGAGGGTGCCAGAAAATTATGTAGCTAAGGTAGGTTTGATATATTTTCTTATGGCACGGATATTTTTTGGGGTTTTATTGAAAAGAATATATCTTTCAACCTCAACCATGGTTGACTAAGGATATAATTTTGTAAAAGAAAAGGTCAAGGCTCAAAGATAATGAAAAAGGGCCTAAGATCATTTTCTAGAAATTATCCATATGTATCATTTCTATCTAAAAGAGTTTCAAGTACAATGCTAATAATATAATTTAACAAATGCTAATCAAGACAAAAATAATGAGATTATTCAAAGAAAGGTTACCGCTGAATCGAATATTTGAGTAGATGTAGAATACATCTCCAAGATAGATTGGCTCAAAATCTGCATTAGGTTTCTCATCTCCACTATATATGTAAAGAGTGTAATATTTCATAAGGATTTTATCAACAAAGAAATCTATGTGTGCTTCTAAAGATAAGTTTGAACAAAAATATTTAGATACTATACAACTACAATATGAAGATCTTAGTGATCAAATTAAGACTATTCCTGCAAGGTCTCAGAATACTAACTTAATTTGACTGTAAATTATATGAACTAGTCTTCCTAATTTTAATATGATAAGTTCTAATTTTAATAAAAGTAAACTTAAACATACCTAAGTTCAAAACTTAACCAGTTTAAAACATATATAGGTTTAAGTAACTAAACAAATAAGTGCAAAAGATAATTTAAAGTTCAATTGCATATGTAAAAGTGCATAATTTAAAAGAGTTGAGTGAAAGATGGCAAAATTTTTATGTAGAATCTTCAGTCTTTATGAAATGGATGGTCCTCCTCCAAAGTCCTGTTTCAGTAGCTTCAACATTTCTGCTTGGTTTTTTTCATAGTCCTCCATTCGTTGGTTCATTTGATTGATGCTGGTACCAAGCTGGGTGATAGTGTTTTTCAATCCTAGCAGAATTTGTCTGTCTATCTTATCATCCACTGGAATGTATGGTTGATCTTCTAATAGATGTTGTTATGGTGGAATGAATGCTTCAGGAGGTTGGAATGGTTGTTCTTGTGGTTCAGGTGGTGCTTCTTGTTGGGCTACTGGTTGAGCATCTAGTTGTGCTTCTAGCTGAGCTCCATGACTTTTTCTCAATGAAATTTTATCTATTGGTCCATAATGGTCTACTGTCTTCCATATTAGATCAATGATCACCCCGTTGTTCCTGCATAGTTAAGAGACTAGCATAGCATAGGGAAGTGAGAGCTTTTTATCTTCTACAGTTAGTATCATTTGGTCTATACTCAGATTTGGCAGGTCAATGGTATGTCTCATCCCGAATGCATATAAAAAGTAAGCATGCTCTGTGTAAATTTGATTTTTTTGGGCTCGAGGTAGCAAGCTGTTTACTGTTATTAAATTCAGGATGCGATATGTATCAGTCAAGTCTCCCTGTTTTATGTATTTATTAGGTCTATCCCAACCAAATTCTGGATTACTGGTTACCTCTCTCCCTATGATATCCAAGTCAGGTAATGTAAGCTCAGTGTATGGGTATTGCGGATTTTCTTCTCTTCGCATGGGTTGAAAGAAGTTGGCTATAATAGCCGGTGTAACTTGAAAAACTCTACCCCGTACAAATGCACGTATATGTCTTTTTTCAATTATCTGAGCATTACTATAGAATTCAGGACCAGGCAGTCATATGCAGGAACACATAATTTAACATAATCTAACCAACCTCTAGTAGCTAGAATTTCTCTAATTCTTATGGTATCAAAATCTTCAAACACAATCGGTCTTTCAATGATAATAGTTTTCATAAAAAATTTAGTATCATACCAGTTTTGCTGTTCAATATTTTCAAACATCACCTGGTTGAAGAAGTTTCCTGGTTGTGGTTGCTGTGGAGGTACTTGGGGTTGATCCCTTTGTGCTCGTCTCGAAGATCTTCTTGCCCTTTGTCTCGAATCCATTTTTTCTTGATTTTTCTTCAAATTCTTTGTTTCAGTTGATTTTGATCGGTAAATATGTTCCAAATGTGATGGGTAAAAGGATAATCGGAACAAATTTGAGTGAAATTGACTGAGTGTAGCAGATTTGAGGTCTTGGGTTTGAGATTTTCGGCTATGACCAAAATTTTTGGTTGCAAGGTAATGAAGATGATCGGTTTGCATGGAGAACCATATTTATATTAAGGGCCACCATCTGGACGGTCCAATGTTACTGGTTTTGGGTTTTGCATACTGCAGGCTACTTTATTTTCTGCAATTTTCTTTTGTTCTTCAAATTCCTACAAAATACAAAATACAATATATATATTCTACACAATTTTTGCTAATCACTCTTTTTTTTCTTGTCAAAAAATTTGGTGGGTTTTTAATTTTTATTTGTTGTTGAATATTTACTGATTTTTTAATCAATTTATAGTTATTTACATTTATGTACATAACTCTATACATAAATATTTACATATATGTACAATTCTTCCAAAGATTTTATTTTGATCAGATTGATTCAGCGTCAGAACTGTCTAGTTCGGTGACACCAGTGACACGGATAATTTCAGTTCGCACGTATCTGTTTAGCATTGGGCCAGAATAGCATGGCGTCTCAGGATAATCCTTGCTCTGCCCATCCCTAATCCACCATAAACGATTTAACGATCGACCTGAAATTGGTTCCGCACACTTATTGTACCGTCTCAGATGTTCTGTACGACCACATTTTACACAAGCACAAAGACGATTTGCTCGTCGATGTTTGGCATACATACTTTTTCCACATAGAGGTTGTGCTTGGTTTTCAAAAATCTCTAAATTTCTAACATATTTAGCTTTTTGCATAATCAACGTATGTATATCTTTTGGGAAGCGACGTAGTAAAATTAAACTTAACCAAAATAATTTTTCATCCATTTTTCAATTTTTTTTTAATAAAAGAAAATGACTCAAAAAATTATCGAAAATTAACTCACTATCTGGTTCTTTAATGTATGTCAGTCATAAAGACAAACAAAAAGTTTTAAATAACAAGCACTATTTTAAACACACAAAGTAAATTCACATGCCTATCTCCCAAACTTAAATTAATTGTTATCTGCAACATAAAAACAGTAATAATCATTATTTAAGAATAAAAACCAGAAATTTGTTGTCTTTCAGCAATTACGATGTCTGGCTTTCACTCAGGAGTTTTAATCTGTCAAATAAATTACACATAATTAGTACTATTACTTACAAACAACCAAATATATAATTAGTGCACATAAACTAGATCAAAAAGCAACACAGAAGTTACATCTTGTGTGAATCCATCATTGTGACACCCCAAAATCCTGGGGTTCGTTGATTACTCATCAACCCACAGAATGCCCGTGAATACCGAGTAACTCGATATCTCAACGTTATGCCCCATTTACCGGGGTCCATCCTTTATTAAAAATTTGGGCAGAGTCTCCTTTGTAAGGAGAACTCTACTCAAAACACAACCTGTGCATTATATAATAACAAGACCCATCCGAGGTCCTATATTCAACAATGACCACACCGGGTCCATTTATAAGTAAACATTGGCCACACCGGGTCTAATTATCCATATTCATACAAACATGCAAGATTATATTAAAACAGTCGATATAGATTCTATCACAATTCCTTTACACATTACATGCCAAAATTTAATTACAAGTCTAATTTTACAAAAGAAATGGATTGAAAGCCACAAGTCGGCTTTTCTTCCTTCTTAAGTGCCCAAGTAAGTGCCGTCCCTCGGCATATGACCCGTACCTGAAATGTTTCCCGTATAGGGTGAGCCAACGCCTAGTAGAGAAAAACTCCTACTAGGGCTACTTCCCACCTTAAATGCATATGTAATGTGTATAAGCAACATTTAACATTTAACAACCATTCATACAAGAATATGTATTCAATGTTGAAATGCAACCATGTCATGCCATGAAATAAGATGATACTCACTCATGCACTTAAACCCAAGTCCTCATTGACTTCCACAACACAATGCAATGCCAATGTGTAATGACCCGTCTTCGACGGAAATACATCCAATTATCGCTTTGAATAAAAAATCATGTGTTTTATAAATCAGATCATTATTGGATGGTACTCATTAAATGAGTATTTTCTTATAATTCAAAATCTTGTGTCTTGTTGGGCAACGGATTTTGGATTTTATACTGTCGGTTCCGTATACCATACTACACTTTTTCAAAATTTCACCACAAGGGAGTGTATAACCAAGTCGCCGGGTCTTGCACCCGAGGTAGAGTCTAGCCCTACTTGCTATACCCGACACAAGTTTTCTTTCATGCAACTATGCGACTCAAAGGGGATCTTCGATCCACTTTTTCCCGAACCCACATACCAACCACCAAACAAGGTATTTGATCAACCATGCATCTCACACACCCACACTCATGACTTATGCCCATGAATGTGATACCTCTATGCACAATGATACAATGTTCAATATGCTATGAATGACATATGAACAATCTCAACATATCATGATAAGTTATGTTCTAAGCATATAGATACCATATTTGTCACAAATTCAATATATCATAACATGCATATACCAACAATTGCATTTTCAATCATAAATCATGTCATAAGTCCATAATTTCACTTTCATAATTATAGGCAAGTGATATCACAACTTTTAGGCTAATAACACACCTAATCATTAAGGAATAATATAACACATAACGGCCCATGTAATAGCCCACGTAACGACTCTTATCTAAACCACAAAACAACCCATACAAACCACCATATAACAGCTCGCATATAGCCCACAAAATAGCCTAAAAACAGTCCGCAAAAACAATCACAATTTCAGTCCATAACATGGCCTAAAAATAGTCCATAATTCAGCCCTTTAACAACCCCTTAAACAGCCCAAATTCAGCCCCTTAACAGTCCCTAATTAGTGCACAAAACAACCTAATTAGTGCATAAAATAGCCCTTAATTAGTTCACAAAACAGCCCTTAATTAGTGCACAAAACAACCCCAATTTCAGCGCCAAAACAGTCCATTTGGACAGCTCACATATAAACCAATTTCAGCCACTAAAAGCCCACTTAAGGTAAGAATAAAACCAAAAAAAAAAAAAAAAAGTGTAAGAACTTCTATAACACCAAATCAACCTCAAAACTTTGATTTTCTCCAAAGTCTCCTCTTGGATCTTCAGTGAAATCCACTTCTAGAAGTGTACGTACGCGTAGCCCTCGTCGAGGAGATGAACTTTGGCTCTTGGTCCAAGTTGAACCGAGGTACGAAACTCCGAGAATCGGCGAAGGAGGATTTGTTTTCTCCCTTTTTCTCTCCCTCTTGCTCTCACACGTTGGAACTAGCTGAAATGCAGAGATCCTTCAGCAAAATAATCTGATTTAGCCCCTATTTATACTTTCAATACTTGGCCCGAGTTGCGCCACGTGTCCTTCACAGATTCGGGTCCGTTTTTGTCCCGAAATGATTTATTTTGTATCGGTTTAAGCTCAAAATATTTTATATGAAATTTATTTAAAATCTTTTTCAAATTTTAAAATTTTATTAAAATTTCATTTTTGGGGGTCACCGGATGCCCCCTCGCCTCGAAAAACGCGAAAAACTCGACTATCTCAAAATTCGACGAAAATTGACAGGGCAACTATATTTCGCGATGTGAATCCAATAGTGAGGTCCATTGTCCCATCTGAGCTCTATAAAAATATGTATTTTAAATACGCATTAGGATGGCAAATTATCATTTTGCCCTTTTTTTTTTTCAGAAAAAATACAAATTTTTCCTGGTTTCACATTCTTCCCCCCTTAAAAGAATTTCGTGCCCGAAATTCACATATACATGCACATACAATCACATGCATATGCAACAATCAATTAATGCTAAATGACCATAACAATGTACCTCCATCCTCAAACAAGAAAGGGTAATTGGTACGGATAGTGTCCTCGCGCTCCCATGTCGCCTCTTCTACTCCTCGATGCTGCCACAACACCTTCACTAGCCGCACGGTCTTGCCTCGCAAAACCTGTTCCCGGCTATCTATGATGCCCACCGGTCCCTCCTCGAAGGTCCATCTACATCAATAGTCAACTCACCCCAATCCACCGCATGTGTCGGATCTGGAGTATACTTCCAGAGCATAGAGACATGGAATACTACATGAACACCGATAGATTTGGCGGTAACGTCAACCGGTAAGCAACTGTACCCACTCTCTCAAGTACCTCGAAGGGCCCAATGTATCTCGGCGACAGCTTCCCCCGCTTACCAAACCGGACCACTCCTCTCTTAGGCATAACCTTCAAGAAGACATGATCTCCCACCTCAAACTCTAGAGGTCGCCGCCGTCTATCAGCATAGCTCTTTTACCGGCTTTGAGCCGTGAGAAGACGCTTCCGAATCAAGTCCACCTTCTCCGAGGTGTCTCTAACCAATTCTGGACCCGTATAAGACCTCTCTCCTACCTCCGTCCAACAAACCGAAGAACGACATGGCCTCCCATATAGCGCCTCATAGGTGCCATCTGTATGCTCGCCTGGTAATTGTTATTGTATGTGAACTGCACCAAGGGTAAGTGATCTTTCCAGCTACCCTTGAGATCTAGGATGCATGCCCGTAGCATGTTCTCTAAA
>CAUOFW020004638.1:0-30427 GCA_963454935.2 Ilex paraguariensis | reverse complement strand
GAATCCTGGGATTTTTCAGAATATTTTTCTGTTTGTAAAAGAGTTAAAGCTTCAGCAAATTTCTTGTCTTGAGCTTTTAAATCTTTTATCTCAATTTTAAGCTTATTAACTTCACTTTGGAGATCTTGTAAGGTGATTTCTTTTTTCTTTTCCTTACTAAATCTTTCCATAGTTTTGTTAAGGCTTATTAATTGTTTTTCAATAACAGGTTGCTTATTATCCTTTTTAGTGAAAAGGTTTCTAAGCTGTTTTACATACTTATCTTTTAGATCTGGATCTTCTATCTTGGAGATCAAGTCTATAAGTATGTGTTCTTCATTTTGCTTTGTGATTACCCTAACTTGTTTCTGACAAGAGCATCCTATTTAATTTTAGGTGCATCAGGGTGATCAGAAGCTGAATAATAATCTGAAGAGTCTGAGGTGTCTACTGGACTGTTTGATTCTTCAGAGCTGTCAAGATTGTTTATCCTAAAGATTTCAAGGATTCTGTCCTCATCATCTTGGGATAAATTTAATCTTTTTACTTGTTTTTTAATTGGGCATTCAGGACTAATGTGGCCTGATTTTCCGCAATTAAAACATGTAATATCTTGGACTTTTCCTTTACCTTTGTTATCTGTCTTTTGGATCTAAATTTTCTTCTAGGTTTCCTGGAAGATTCTGGTTTAGATCTTTTGGCAGTTTTGTGGTGAGGAAAATGTCTTTGATAGGATTTGTTTTTTAAAATAAGGCTTGTGTGATTTAGATTTTCTGTGTTTCCTATGGGAAGGAGCTAATGGCTGTAACCCATATTGTTCACAAAAATTTCCTAATTCATATTTAGCCTTATGTTTTTCATTTGTTAATTGCTTATTGATTCTCAGATCAACACACCATTTTAATCCTACATTTTGGATGGTGCTAATGAGTTCTCCATAAGCAAGACTATCATACTCAATGATTCCTGTGTCTTTGCTAAGGGTTTCTCTTACCTTATGGGCAAAGAGACTGGGTAAACCATTAACAAATTTCTCTTTCCAGAATGCTTTCTGGCAGTCTGGTCGACCATGACACGGGAAACAAAAACATCTTTATACCACCTAAAGTCACTAAGTGTGGGACATTTTAGGTTGGTCAACTGGTCGTGTATCCTAGCAGTAATGCTACTAGGAGTACCAACAAAGTGTTTGATGATTGTGAATATAAGTGTATTACAACCATCAGGCTTAGCTGTTCCAATCCTTTCATCAAAGATTGGAATGCCTTCATCATCTTTGAGGACAGCATTAATGATACTGTCTCTCTGTTCCTGGGTTAAATAATTATCCCACCAACTTCTAAGAACACCTGTGAATCCTGAAACAATTAGTTTGACAATCTCAGGTTCAGGGCTATCTAGATTGGTCATATAATTATTTAAAACCATGGATAGATGACTGACTTTGTTAATAATTTCCTGTTCACTTAGACCATCTATGTTCCATTCATAGAGTCTGTTAGACTGAACAGAAAACTGATTCAACACATTTTTTCTTCATACTGAAGATCTGGTGGAGTAGGTTTAGGATACCAGTTCTTTGTGGAGCTGGTAGGGACTCTAACCAGTGCATTGATTTTAGAATCAGGTTGGGTCATACTGTGATCCCTAAACTGACTTTCTAAGTTTTCTATTTCAGAGTCAGAATCATGGGTGTCTTCTGGACTATCAGATTCTGAATTAGACTCTGAACTTTCTTCAGTTTGGTTGATGACTGTTATCTGGGAAGTACTAGTAGATTCTTTCCTGGATAAGAGTGCATCAATCTGTTGAATTAGGTTTTTGTCTTTTAAACCTAAATTCTTTCTTTCTTCAGGTAGGTTGACTATTGGTCTTTCTACTGAAGAAGGTTTAATCTCATCAATTTTATTTCAATTTTATCCAACTGTTTACCTATAGTGATTAGGCTTTGGTTGGTGAAATTGACCTGTTCAACTATCTTCTTTTCAGATTCTAAGACTGGAATCTTAAAGGGAGAAGCTGTGACGTTTTGTTATGATATTTAAATTCAATAGTTTCTGCTGGTGGGTGACTAGCAGTTACCACGGCAGATTCTGTTTTCCAATTTTGCTGAGTTACTACTTTTACTTCTTTGTGGAAGTTACTTAAGTAGTTTTCAAAAGCAATTTCGGATTCTAATTTATACATTAATTTAACCCATTCTTTTTTAATGGTTTCCTGGGTTTTACAAGGTAAAGATTCAAAAGCTTTCCTAAGAGGTCTGTTCTCAGGGGTTTTGAAATTCTTTTTTAACTTGTAAATATCAGGCATAAAAAATTCTTTTTCCCTATTGATAGTGTATAATTGATGGGCTTTGCTTGAGGCTTCATTTCCATCAAAAGCACTAGCAGTGGGTGACAGAGAAGGTGATGGAGTAAAAGCATCATTCTCTGTGTGTTTGAACTCTGTGTACCTAGACTTTAACGGGACACTTATGGGAGTGTACACTGGTCTAGCTACTGGGTCTGAGGAATTAGCGATTCCTTTCAACCTATGGTCAAGTTCTTTGGCAATCTCTCTGTCTCTATGGGAAACAGATGAGAAATCAGATTTTCTTCCTTCAGAAATCTGATCTTGCCTGGGGGTGAATCTGCAAGATCTAGTGGATCTGGCAGTGTCAAATGATATTTTTACTGATCCGTCAGGGAGCTGTTTGATAGTCTCCAGATCAGTTGTTGTTGACTCGGCACTAGATTCCTTGTCAAAATTCTCATTCTGTACAGTCCATGACTCTGGTAAAGTCACATCTTTCCAAAGTAGCTGCTTTGGGACCTGGATGTTAGCCTGTGCAGAACTAGATTGAATTAACATAGTACTTCCTTTAGGACTTGGGTCAAGGCATTGTACATTTAAATTGGTACGAATACACTTGTAATAAATCCTATAGATAAGTACTATGGAACTAGTATTTTGTACTAACCTGGTAATATCGCCTGTGAGACGGATACCAAGAGTTAGTGCCATGTGGGTATTAGGACAATGGAGGTCAAGGGTAAAGTCTGGGAAACAGTTAAAGTAGACTGGACCTCGGTGGAGTCCTGTCTCCATGATTCCCAAGACACTTGGTTCCCAATCGAGAAACCTCGCATCTCTTAGTGCTAATAAGGCAGCAGCATTCCTGCCTTGGGTAATAAGAGGCTTAATGGCCACTTGGACAAGACCTATGTGGATAAAATTATATCCTTTAGCCTTGTGAATTTTAAGAGTCTCCTTACTGAGGAGCTCGCAAAGCTCATCTTCTTTTCTGAGAGGATGAACCTGTTCAACAGTTTTTACTTGGTGTTCTTCACTAAAGGTTTTCTGAACCCAAGTTGTACTATAAATATTTTTTTTCTTTAACTGGAGGAATATTCCATTTCTTCCAGTCTGTTCTAGTTTCTTCTACTTCTAATTCTTCCTCATTTACTCTATGTGGCATAGAATAATCTGAAGATCTAGATGTACTAGCTCTAGAATTAGATCTGAATAATCTACTCATTTTTAAAATCTAAATTGTTATCAAATTTTAAATTAATATGTAAAAAATAACACTAGACATACCCCTTAATCTGGTTTTCTCTCAACTTCTCGTCAAGCGATCCACTCTTTGCCTCACACGGGACTTACGGTCGGGATAAAGTGCGACTTACGTACTCTTGATAGACTGGACCAAGGTTGGGTATAGTGTTCTTCTTACAGATAGATTTAAAATAAGAAACAGATAAAGATTTCTAGATGAGTTAGATGACTCAAATATAATTGCAGAGATAGGACACCAGGCCGGCTAGTGCTTTTGATGGAAATGAAGCCTCAAGCAAAGCCCATCAATTATACACTATCAATAGGGAAAAAGAATTTTTTATGCCTGATATTTACAAGTTAAAAAAGAATTTCAAAACCCCTGAGAACAGACCTCTTAGGAAAGCTTTTGAATCTTTACCTAGTAAAACCCAGGAAACCATTAAAAAAGAATGGGTTAAATTAATGTATAAATTAGAGTCCGAAATTGCTTTTGAAAACTACTTAAGTAACTTCCACAAAGAACTGGTATCCTAAACCTACTCCACCAGATCTTCAGTATGAAGAAAAAAATGTGTTGAATCAGTTTTCTGTTCAGTCTAACAGACTCTATGAATGGAACATAGATGGTCTAAGTGAACAGGAAATTATTAACAAAGTCAGTCATCTATCCATGGTTTTAAATAATTATATGACCAATCTAGATATCCCTGAACCTGAGATTGTAAAACTAATTGTTTCAGGATTCACAGGTGTTCTTAGAAGTTGGTGGGATAATTATTTAACCCAGGAGCAGAGAGATAGTATCATTAATGCTGTCCTCAAAGATGATGAAGGCATTCCAATCTTTGATGAAAGGATTGGAACAGCTAAGCCTGATGGTTGTAATACACTTATATTCACAATCATCAAACACTTTGTTGGTACTCCTAGTAGCATTACTGCTAGGATACACGACCAGTTGACCAACCTAAAATGTCCCACACTTAGTGACTTTAGGTGGTATAAAGATGTTTTTGTTTCCCGTGTCATGGTTCGACCAGACTGCCAGAAAGCATTCTGGAAAGAGAAATTTGTTAATGGTTTACCCAGTCTCTTTGCCCATAAGGTAAGAGAAACCCTTAGCAAAGACACAGGAATCATTGAGTATGATAATCTTGCTTATGGAGAACTCATTAGCACCATCCAAAATGTAGGATTAAAATGGTGTGTTGATCTGAGAATCAATAAGCAATTAACAAATGAAAAACATAAGGCTAAATATGAATTAGGAAATTTTTGTGAACAATATGGGTTACAGCCATTAGCTCCTTCCCATAGGAAACACAGAAAATCTAAATCACATGCGGAATTTAGAGGAATAAAGAAGAATATGGAACAGATATGAAAAATATGCAAAATATTCAATTTAAGAAAATAAACACTTACAACACTAGAACTAAAGGTCTAGTGGAAATAAGCGGTGATAGTTGCAGCAGACATAGATGTGAATGCTACAGGGTTGGAGTCAGCTCTTCTTTATAAGTGAAGAAGGCTTTTTACAGAGAGGGTAGGATTACAAGAACTAGAGGGCTTGTATCTTCGTCTCTGAAGACTTAAGTTTTGGAGTAGAGGAGGCTGCCTTATATAGAGGTAAGGGGCTTCCGGACTTCAAACTGAGTCTTTAATTTGCTTAAAAGTCTCTTTCATCACTTTCGGCTGCTTTCGGCTGGAAAGTAAAGTAAGATACTTTTACTTGGAGTAAAAGGACAGGCAGAGTGGACTACGGGTCCTGACTGTCTGAAGAATCTCTGCTTTCGGTGGAAAGTAGATATGTGGGTCCTGCCTTTGTCTGTGAGAATCCTGCTTTTAGGGAAAGGGGATCCTATGCAGACTTGTGATATTATCTTTACACAGAGTGGTCAGCTTTTCTTTCTTTACTGAAGAAAGTAGTGATTGAAGCCACTTTATGTAAATAATAATTTCACGGGTGTGCAAGGTCAGGTGTGAGGTCATCCACATCAAAGTCTTCTATTCCTTCAAAAGGATCCTGAGCATATCCTGCTGGGAGTTCTGAGGAGGAACTTTGAGAAGATGATTCACTATCTGAGTCAAGTTGTTCAAGGAGCTTCTGGAGGAGCTTTGCCTTGGACTTCTTCTTACTGGACTTCTTGTGAGAACCTTTAGATGAAGATTCTTCTGGAAGGACTTGTCTTGTGGGAAGGTTAGCCTGGCTTGAATGAGCGGGCAGTTCCTTCACTGGAGTTGCTGGTTGTAAGGGTCCTGGAACTACTGCTGGAGTTGGTACCCTTACAGGGAAGTCTCGTTTCACCATTGCGATAGTGTCGCTATGCTGAAACCTGGGCCACCATTTGGCATAGAATTGTCGGGTCAAGTTGAATCCAACAATTTCCCATTGCCATTTGAGAATCCACGGGACTTTGTACCTGCATAAAAATATTAGTAATAAAGGTAATGGGGACTCCTGTTTACTAGGACGGTAAAGGGAGTAAAAGATATTAATCTGATCCTTAAGATCAGCTGGAAAGATTTCATCAATGGGGCCGTGTAGATGCCACCACTGTGTAAACCATGCAGGAATATGGCTTCTGAAATCTCTATGGAAATTAAGGAACCAGGAATGGGACAAATCCTCATTCTGGTAGAGTAATATTTTAGACCATGACTCAATGTAGTCATAGTAATTAAACTGTCTACTGTGGTAGGGAAGTTCTCTGAGTAAAGAAGGGTGAGAACCCCATTCCTCAATAGAAATGATTTTAGTAATATACAAGCTATGATAGATAACCTTGTTTGGGTTTGTCTTATCATAAATGGGCTTGGTAAATATGGATTTGGTATAGTAGAGAATATCTTGGTAAAAACTATGGGGTTTTTCCAAGTCTACTGGGATATAGTTCCAACCTGTTGGGAGGTAGGCTTGTACAAGGTCTATTGGATCCTTGTATTTGGAATGGGCTAGTTCAATGGCTAGGACATTCTCAGAATAGGCTTTGACATAGTCAACTTTTGGGCCTAAGTGGGCTACAAAAGGTTGTGAGGCCTGATAGGGGTTTGTCATGGCACTAGTGGTCCTGACAGGTTGCTGTTGGGCCATTTGGGTGAAGGTTAATGGATTAACCTTGGTTGATATGGCTACTGGTCGAATAACCAGGGCCGATTGGGTACTAGCTGAGTCCATTCTGGCTATTTCATTGGCCATTATCTGACTCAATTTAGGTTGGGCTTGGGCTACTGGCCTTATGGGCTGAGTAGTTGGTAATTGAAATCTGTTTGACAAAACTAATGGTAAGTCAGGTTCAGATTTTGGTGTTATTTTATCCTTTCCCTTCCCCCTGGAATTTTTGGAGGAGGTTCCGGATGAACTAGGGTTCCTGTCCGCCATGAGGTTCCTGCAAAAATTCTCTGGTTAGGAAATCAGGAATATAATTATGTTCGCCTTTGATATATTCTATATCAAAATCGAAAATACTTAAAATAGATTGCCAACGAGCAAAAATCTGCTTAGCAGCTATATTTTTGACATCTTTGGTTAATACATCCTTGGCTGATTTACAGTCAACCCGCACAAGGAACTTCTGATTCAATATATCATCCTGGAATTTAGAGATACACAGGACAATAGATAAAATCTCTTTTTTAATAGTGGAATAATTCTTTTGGGTCTTATTCCAAATACCAGAATGGAACCGAACAATCTGTTCAGGAGAATTAGGAGATTCTCTCTGAAGGAGGATTCCACCATAACCAATATCGGAGGCATCTGTCTGGATGATTTTGAAAGAATCAACGGACGGAATACCAAGACAGGGAAGAGTTTTGATGAACTTCTTGACCTGCTGAATAATAGAAGTATGGACAGTGGTCCAAGGAGGAGGATTTCCTTTGAGCCTGTCATACAGAGGTTTGATGGTTTGCCTAAGATCCTGATAAAAGTCAGAAACATAGTTTAGGGAACCTAAAAACCTTTGAAGCTGGGTTTTGTCCAGAATTTCATCTGGGAACTTATCTGCAAATTGGATGGCTCTACTTATAGGAGTGAAAGTAGAATCCTGGATATTGTATCCTAAAAACCTTACTGAGGTTTGGAATAACTTAACCTTAGATGCAGATAGTACTAAACCATTTTGTTTAACAATTGTCTGGAAAGCATAAAGGTGCTTCCAGTGTTCTTCTATTGTTCTGGAGAAGATGAGTATATCATCTATATAGACAATAGAGAAATGACTAATACAATTGAATACTTCATTCATTATGTTCTGGAATTCACTTGGGGCGTTTTTCAACCCAAAGGGCATGACATTCCATTCATAATGTCCGAAGGGAGTAGTAAAAGCGGTTTTATACCTGTCCATAGGGTGGATCTGTATTTGCCAAAAACCACTTTTGAGATCAAATTTGGAAAAGATAGTGGACTTATTGAGTCTCTTTATCAAATCCTGTTTGTTAGGTATAGGGTACCTAATCCATTCTAAAACCTTGTTTAAAGGTTTGTAATTAATGACTAACCTTGGGACTCCTCTTTCTAATTCTGCATTTTTGACTACATAGAAAGCAGGACAAGACCAAGGTGACTTGCTATTCCTAATGATACCATTTTTGAGTAACTCTGAGATTTCCTTTTTACAGATCTCAGTGGTCTCATGGTTCATTTGGATTGGTCTGGATTTAGTAGGGATATTGTCCTCAGTAAATCCTTTAATATACGGAAGTCTGACCATGTGTTTCTTCCTATGCCAGAATGCTGTAGGAAGGGAGGAACAAACTTCTGACTCTAAGTTTTCCCTAAACCTATCGATCTTCTGTTGTAAGATTGGATTGGTTAGGTTTTCTTTAGTTCTGAGGTGGTTAATCTCTTGTTTAAGAAATTCCACTTGCTTAATTTTTCTGTTAATAACATTAAGGGACTGTGAGACAGAAATGTCTTTTAGCTGCCTTAAATGTCTTTTTTCAGGTTTGGTAATAAATGGAAATACAATTTTCCTTCCAAAATGCTTGGTTGATATTCCATCTGTATCTGTACTAAAAGGGTACAAGAGATATACGAATGGAAGACCAAGAATAACAGCATCAGTCATGTTATTAACAAGAAGGAATGATGTTTCAAAACATACATCTTGTTGACATACATGAACTTTAGGAAGTTTGTATTTAACATTCATTTTGCTGCCATTGGCAGAACTAATTCTTTCCAATGTTTTTTCATAAAACATGGTTGGAACTAATCCTTCTTGGATGCAGTTAACATCTGCTCCAGTATCCAATAGGGCAATAACATTAATATGAAAATTATTGTTAATGATTAATTTTACTTCAACATGCCATTTTTGGACAGTTAAAGAATTAATCAAACTAATTCTTTTGTCATCAGAGGAGGCTCCTTCCTGGAATGAAGGCAGGTTCGTTACACCAGAAGTTTCCGTCTGAAAGGAGGAGGTTACTGGTATCCCCTGTGTGTAGCCTTGATGATCAAAAGGATTAATAAAATCTGCAGTCTGATCTTCTGGATCAGAATCCTGGGATTTTTCAGAATATTTTTCTGTTTGTAAAAGAGTTAAAGCTTCAGCAAATTTCTTGTCTTGAGCTTTTAAATCTTTTATCTCAATTTTAAGCTTATTAACTTCACTTTGGAGATCTTGTAAGGTGATTTCTTTTTTCTTTTCCTTACTAAATCTTTCCATAGTTTTGTTAAGGCTTATCAATTGTTTTTCAATAACAGGTTGCTTATTATCCTTTTTAGTGAAAAGGTTTCTAAGCTGTTTGACATACTTATCTTTTAGATCTGGATCTTCTATCTTGGAGATCAAGTCTATAAGTATGTGTTCTTCATTTTGCTTTGTGATTACCCTAACTTGTTTCTGACAAGAGCATCCTATTTTAATTCTAGGTGCATCAGGGTGATCAGAAGCTGAATAATAATCTGAAGAGTCTGAGGTGTCTACTGGACTGTTTGATTCTTCAGAGCTGTCAAGATTGTTTATCCTAAAGATTTCAAGGATTCTGTCCTCATCATCTTGGGATAGATTTAATCTTTTTACTTGTTTTTTAATTGGGCATTCAGGGCTAATGTGGCCTGATTTTCCGCAATTAAAACATGTAATATCTTGGACTTTTCCTTTACCTTTGTTATCTGTCTTTTTGGATCTAAATTTTCTTCTAGGTTTCCTGGAAGATTCTGGTTTAGATCTCTTGGCAGTTTTGTGGTGAGGAAAATGTCTTTGATAGGATTTGTTTTTGAAATAAGGCTTGTGTGATTTAGATTTTCTGTGTTTCCTATGGGAAGGAGCTAATGGCTGTAACCCATATTGTTCACAAAAATTTCCTAATTCATATTTAGCCTTATGTTTTTCATTTGTTAATTGCTTATTGATTCTCAGATCAACACACCATTTTAATCCTACATTTTGGATGGTGCTAATGAGTTCTCCATAAGCAAGATTATCATACTCAATGATTCCTGTGTCTTTGCTAAGGGTTTCTCTTACCTTATGGGCAAAGAGACTGGGTAAACCATTAACAAATTTCTCTTTCCAGAATGCTTTCTGGCAGTCTGATCGAACCATGACACGGGAAACAAAAACATCTTTATACCACCTAAAGTCACTAAGTGTGGGACATTTTAGGTTGGTCAACTGGTCGTGTATCCTAGCAGTAATGCTACTAGGAGTACCAACAAAGTGTTTGATGATTGTGAATATAAGTGTATTACAACCATCAGGCTTAGCTGTTCCAATCCTTTCATCAAAGATTGGAATGCCTTCATCATCTTTGAGGACAGCATTAATGATACTATCTCTCTGCTCCTGGGTTAAATAATTATCCCACCAACTTCTAAGAACACCTGTGAATCCTGAAACAATTAGTTTTACAATCTCAGGTTCAGGGATATCTAGATTGGTCATATAATTATTTAAAACCATGGATAGATGACTGACTTTGTTAATAATTTCCTGTTCACTTAGACCATCTATGTTCCATTCATAGAGTCTGTTAGACTGAACAGAAAACTGATTCAACACATTTTTTTCTTCATACTGAAGATCTGGTGGAGTAGGTTTAGGATACCAGTTCTTTGTGGAGCTGGTAGGGACTCTTACCAATGCATTGATTTTAGAATCAGGTTGGGTCATACTGTGATCTCTAAACTGACTTTCTAAGTGCTCTATTTCAGAGTCAGAATCATGGGTGTCTTCTGGACTATCAGATTCTGAATTAGACTCTGAACTTTCTTCAGTTTGGTTGATGACTGTTATCTGGGAAGTACTAGTGGATTCTTTCCTGGATAAGAGTGCATCAATCTGTTGAATTAGGTTTTTGTCTTTTAAACCTAAATTCTTTCTTTCTTCAGGTAGGTTGACTATTGGTCTTTCTACAGAAGAAGGTTTAATCTCATCAATTTTAATTTCAATTTTATCCAACTGTTTACCTATAGTGATTAGGCTTTGGTTGGTGAAATTGACCTGTTCAACTATCTTCTTTTCAGATTCTAAGACTGGAATCTTAAAGGGAGAAGCTGTGACAGTTTTGTTATGATATTTAAATTCAATAGTTTCTGCTGGTGGGTGACTAGCAGTTACCACGGCAGATTCTGTTTTCCAATTTTGCTGAGTTACTACTTTTACTTCTTTGTGGAAGTTACTTAAGTAGTTTTCAAAAGCAATTTCGGACTCTAATTTATACATTAATTTAACCCATTCTTTTTTAATGGTTTCCTGGGTTTTACTAGGTAAAGATTCAAAAGCTTTCCTAAGAGGTCTGTTCTCAGGGGTTTTGAAATTCTTTTTTAACTTGTAAATATCAGGCATAAAAAATTCTTTTTCCCTATTGATAGTGTATAATTGATGGGCTTTGCTTGAGGCTTCATTTCCATCAAAAGCACTAGCAGTGGGTGACAGAGAAGGTGATGGAGTAAAAGCATCATTCTCTGTGTGTTTGAACTCTGTGTACCTAGACTTTAACGGAAAAAGAATTACCGCATGTCTCATCTAGACCATAAAAAATACTAGAATATATATATATATATATATATATATATATAAGATAGAATGAAAATCTAATTAAGATCGTCAAGACAAACAATGTTATCTCATATTTTCTCTCTTAGCATTCATAACATTATTTGTTTGTTTTGACGATTCTTATTGGACTTATTTACTTAAAATATTTGTATGATTTTATAGATGAGAAAATATTTAAATATTAAAAAAAATTCTGAGGTTGTAGATATTCAAAGCCAAGTTAATCACTAATAAAAAAAAAATTCAAAATCAAGCTAATCACCAATAAAAAATAACAAGTGATACCAATTGCACTAAAGGAATAAAAAAATTAAAGTCAAACTAATCACTAATAAAAAATAACAAGTGATATTAATTGCACCAAAAAAATCAAAAAAATTAAAGCCAAGCTAATTACCAATAAAAAAAATATCAATGACCAATAAAAAAAATAAGTGAAACCAATTGCACCAAAAATAACAATATTCTAAACCAACTATTATTTTTTTTCCCTTATTTGTATTGCTTTCCCGTTGTTAATGTTTATACTTTTTAAATATTTGAATTGTACAAAATAGACATCAAAACGATAAAAAGGTCAATTAAATCATTTTTTTTAAGTAGTGAAATTTTGATTTGTCGATTTAGTTTAATTGCAGCGTGAAAATATTTTTGTAGCATCCGAGAAGTCATAGCGGCAAATAATTTAAATCAATTGTTCTTGCAGCTACAAACAGATTCGCTGTACAATGTTAGTTTAGTTGATTTTTTTTTCCTATTTTTTGAAAACTTGATTTGTAGTTCAATGTGAACAAGACAACCTATTCATTAGATTTAGCAAGAAGTTGAAAAAATGAACACTCATTGAAAAAGAGAGCCATCATGAAGAAATATATGAAAGATAATTTTATAATGGTGTTAATTTAAGTTCATAGGGATTTTCAGATTGTATTAATGTAATATGATTTTTTCATTTCAATCGTTACACTTTTTTTAGTTAAGACATTATTGGATGCCCCATTTCCTTGGAATTTTTTTTTTTTTTTTTTGTGTTAAGAGTGTCTTCAGACACGGGTAATAACTAGCTTATACAATAAAGTAGTTAGAAAAGTTTGTCTTTAACTTTTCGTGACTCAATTCGCTCGACGATTATTGATCCGACGGTTGTAATGCGAAATTCTCTTTCACAATTTTTTGAACAAGTCTTTCATTCCTTCCCCAATTCTAAAACTTTTATTTCTCTTATAACTCTCTCCCTCTCTCTCATTAATATTACATATTAATTAGGTCGTCAATTATGATTTTATATAATTAAAAGATTATTTTTAAAATTTTCAAATAAACAAATGAACTTTAGATACAAATTCTTTGCGTCAAAATAAGTTGAATGATTATAATACAGATTCTTTGGGAGTTCCCCGGTCTCGCATATGGGATAGAGTGTGAGTGTCAGAGTAGCCTCCAAACCAAGATGAGTTGTTGAAATGCAGTGGATAGATAATCGTGAGAAATTTGACAGCGCTGGTCGAGCCACTGATCTAGATCGACTGAATGCTTCAACAAGAATGAAAGTTGTTAGGGGGAAAATCTTACACTCAATAAGTGCATAGAAGCGTGCATAAGTTCCAAGAGGGGAAGTAGGGCGACTAACATCATTCCGTTTCGACCAAAGAAATTGCCTAATTAGTTGAACCCAGGGTCATATTTTGTATTGAAGTAAAAATACTATAATATTTGACTGGTATAATAGGTGAATAATATATATATATATATATATATATATATACATACACACACACACATTAAGAGTTACATTGTTTGTCTTGAACTTTTTGCAAACCAGATTATTTTATGATTATTGATCAAATGATGAACACTACTCTTCCAAATTTTTTTCCCACAAAAAATTTACAAGAATCCTTTCATGTTACTCGATTATCGGTTCGAAATGATTATGATTAGAATTTGAATTGAGCTAAATTTAATTATCGATAAAGTATATATTTTTGCTTAAACTTAACTTTGTTTGAATTTTATGAGTATTTAAAGTTAAAGTCAAATTGAAATTGATTGTAAAAATAATAAAGAATAATTAAATTAAAAAAAATTATGATATTATTGTGAATGAGAACAGATAAGAATTAGTTTATAGGTTTAAGATAGAAGTGTTAATTGAGTCGAACTTAAATTCAATTGTCTGTTTTACGTAATTATGATTAAGACTTGAATTGAACTGAATTTGACTGTCAAGTATAAAATATAAATTTTTACTTAAACTTAAATTCAATTGAATTTTACGAATATTTAAGTTGAACTGAAATAGAAACTGATTTTAATTTATCAACAAAAAAATTTAAATTTACTAGAATTTACGTAAAACTTTTGAATATTTTTTTTACAAAAGTTACACGACCTCATATTGGAAAAATAGTGCGGAGATAATGTTATGAATTATAGGTAGAAACATGCAGAAATACAAATAGTTATAATTTTTTGAAATTTGAAATAAAGTTTTTTAAAAATATTAAAATCGTGGATATTTGATCAATAATAATTATATTTTTTTAAAAATTTGAATTTATATGTTCTTAAATTTTTGAATTTCTTAAATATTTAATCAAATAGATTCATCCAACGGTTTCAAATATATTCATCCAATGATCACTAACATCTTTCTTAAAATTATTTACATTTGTACCATACTTTTAGGTACGAGGTACTTGTGCGTGCAAGATCCTACACAATATAAAAAACGAGAACAAATCTCTCCCTTGGTGAACTCGAGTGAGCCAGTTGAGTGACCAATCATGCTGCTTGGAACAGCCTGCGAGGTCCGGTGGTAACCTGGAACGGCAACGGGAGACCCTGGGAGAGCGGAAGAACGATCCAGTAAGGCTGAAAGAGGTTCCTGGAACAAAGAAGAACAAGTTAGAAGGGCGCCGGAGTGTTTTTCGGCGTATCCCCTCCGACGATCTAGTCAGTCTTTGAGAAATAGAGAGGAAGGAGAAAACACTGAGTGTGTATTGTAGTAAAGAGTTTTTTTTTTTGCATACCCGTCTCGCCTTTTGCAAGGAGTATTTATACCTCAAAAGCTCATTATTGCTGTCAGTGTAGTCAGTAGGTGATCATTAGGTACAGGCAGTGTGCGCACTGATTCTGATGAGGAATGTCTTCTCTTCTTAACTGCTCGGAGTCCCGAGCAATCAATGCTGGGTCATCGGGATGCCGACGGTACAATGTACTCCTCTCGGGGAGGATGCAATAAATGCTTTGTATTAGGAACATTTATTGCCTTTCATTTCCGAGCCTTACCGCATTGAATGCGGTCTCATCAAGGGAATGGTGTAATTAATCGTTTACTTTCCCAAGTCGCGTGTCAGCAACGGCATGCGGTTTCTCTGTCTTCGATGTGATATCATACGCCACGCGTCCATTCCCCATTGGCTGTGGCCCCTGCATTCCAATACGTTCTGACACTAATTGTGTAAGACGAGGTCATGATGAATAGCCTAGACTAGCCTAGGTTAATGACCTGTACGTCAATAGCTTATCCTGGAGTAGAGGAAGCGTCCAGGACGGGGTACCTCTCGGCACCGAGGAAAGGCTCATCTCGGAACCGAGGGAGGTATACCGACCGAGGTACCATATCAGACCGAGGTTACGTGTTGGTTGTAACTCGTACTGAAATGCCATGATCCTATATGACGAGTACCTCGGGGGCGAGGACCTTTATGCGCCGATGGTGCTTGATCTTAGTAACAGTGTTTTGGTAAATACCGAGGACACGTGTCTTCATCATGGAGTATTTCAGAAAAGTCCCATCAACTGTCCCCCAGCCTTCGATCTTCTGACACCGAGGGCACGCGTCGTAAGGAGACGAAGGGTTTCCCAACAACCACAAATGCTTCATCATTGCCTCGAGCCGCTTTCCCCGGCTTAGGATGTCGTGTGCATTAAATGCGCCGTTTCGTTTTTCGCGCCCAATGATGAAACAACCACTATATAAATGGGGTTCCTCTTGCATTTTCTTGTTTCGCCATTCCGAACTTCCTCAAGAGAGCATTTTCCTGAATCTTCGCCGGAGATCTCTTTCCTCTTTCATCGTCAACTGCCCATTCTTCCTTAAAGTCCTAAGGCCAGCAGACCCATCGTTGCTTCTGAACTTTCTGGAAGGAGTCGCCTAAAGTTTTCCAGAAAAAACTCCGTTTGGAATTCGGGTGAGTCCTAGTTTCTTTCTTCTTTTCTTCCTCCTATCCCTTTTTGTTTTCCGATGACTGGAGGTGTCTCCGGTTGATACTTAGCGACTAATCCTCAGGAAGCTTCCTCAGGGATTTTTAAGAAAAAATACCCTCCACTTTCTCACTTTCTTAGAGATGCCTCGTCGTCGCCCTGCTCCCGAGAATCCTCAGGCTGGTTCTTCGGGGTCGGGGAAGTATAAAGTAAAGGGTGGTGAGCAGATTAATAGGTTTAAGGTCAAGTACGACATTCCCCCGTGCGTAGACATAGAGGATTATGACTCGGTGGTGCACTTTCCTACCCTCGGGGCCGAGGATGCTATGCCCTTTTATACCAAGGCCATAATAGAGGGCGAAATTAGGTTTCCTTTACCCCCTTTACTTCTACAGTTCCTCTCTCACTTCCGCCTCTTCCCCGGGCAGTGTTGCCTTAATGTCTTCAGAATAATTATGGGGGTCTTAGAGCTCAATAGGCGCCTCAGGGTAAATATTGGGCTGAACGATCTCCTTTTTTGTTATTCCCTCTTGAGAGTCATGCCTCACCAACACTTCTACCTCAAAGCCAGGGACCCCTCCATGTACCTTGTAACTCATCTTCCCGACTCGGACAAGGGGTACAAGGACGATATTCTTATTTTCAAGGGATCTTGGCAGAGAGGTGTTGGTCCCGAGTATAACGGCTTGTTATGCCCTCTGGAATGGAGAACGACAAGTACGTCGGTTCCTTCGGGTTTATTATTTTGTTCTCCAGACTTCCGATGTTCATGACTATTTTTTTGTTTGTGCAGATATCCCTGCTCGGGAAACAGCTCTTCCCCCTCGGTCGCTGGTGAACTTTGCCGACCTAGTCACGGTTTGGAGATTTACTGGTGACAACGGGTTCGGCCGGGCTGCCCACATCCTGCTGAATTACACCCCCGGGTATAAGAAATTTTCATAGCTTCCTCAGCCTTTTGAGCCTTCGCGGTGGTCTGAACTCTTCGATCAGGCGGCGAGGCAAGAGGTAGAGGAAAACTTGGAGGAAGACCCTGATCGGGCTTCGGAGGCAGAGGTAGAGGGAGTATTTGAAGAGCTCGGGGTCAGAGAGGACGTTGTTCCTTCGGACGCCGAGGTGGGGACTTTGGGAGGAGATTTGTGACCGGACTTCCAAGTTCTACAATCTCTAGACTCCGAGGACGCCCTCGAGGTCGCGATGTCCAACACGCCTCGTATTGACCTAGGGTTCCTGAGGCAGAGGCAAGCTCTTGCTGCCGGGAGGGGTCGAGGATCGACCGACGGCGCCCCATTTGCAGGGACCAGTTCCACCCTATCCTCAAGAGTTCTCAGTCGGGGTCAAGTGCGTGACCGAGATCCTCAGGTAGAGGAGGAGAGAAGGGTCAAGCATAGGCACGATGGCCTCGGCAGAGGATCCAGGGCATCTTCCGCTCAGCAGCAAAGCTGGAGAGGCCGTGGGTTACCCCCTGCTCCTCCGCAACAGCAGCAATAGCAACAGCAACGACAACAGCAACAACGGCAGCAGCAGACTCCCCCTTCCCCTCGGGCGACAGTGGAAGCCGCGGAGTGGAATCCCCGAGCCACCGATCACATGAACCGAGTGATCAGGGTCGATGATTCTATTTTGCTGGATCCTCATGTCGCCAATGCAGTGAGTGAGACACTGCATTTCGAGGCTGACATGGCGGCTCACAGGGGCGATCAACGAACGTGTTGTTCCGCTCTATCATCCAGAATTCCCTGGTGGTAAGTTCATTTTTGCTTTGGTTTTTCTTCTCTCTCGCTTTCCATTTTTGTGATACGCCTTTTTCCCTCCTTTGCAGGCTACCCAACAGATCTCCATAATAGCTGCGCGGTACCATGGGTCTAGGATGGACCTCCAGCGGGCTCGAGAGCAGAAGGAAGAGGCGGAGGGGGCCCTCGCCCGAGCAATGGAGGACGTAGCTGCCAGGGATTCTACCCTGGCGGGGCAGGCTGCTCAAATCGAACAACTCCTCAAGGATGCCGAGTCGGCTAAGGTTGGCGCTGAAAAGCTAAGTGCTGCCCTTGCCGATGCTGAGGGGAGGATCACCGAGCAGACGCGGCGGCTTTCTGCCGCGGAGGAGAGGGCGGTTGGCTCAGAGGAAACTGTCTGGCTCTCACCCAGGAGCTGGACAGGATCAGAGCCGAGGCACTGAACAGGAAGTCGGAGGAGCAACTCCGGAAGAGTTCGCCGATGACGTGCTCCCTGCTCTTGAGGAAAACAGCAAGGAGTTCTTCAAGAAAGGGTGGGACGAGGCGCTCCAGTCTGTTGGAATCCCGTCAGACTCCCCGCTCTTCCAGATGCACAAGTACGTGCCCTCGGCAGAGATGGAACGGGCCGAAGCAGAGATTGCTGCCGAGGATGAGATCCCAACGCCGGTGCAAGTCTCGGCGGATCTGCCCGAGGCAGTGATAGTGGACTTGTCCGAAGAGGCCCCGCCGGACCATGCCCCTGATCCTCATGTTGCTCAAGGTCTCCCTGTTGCCGAAGTACCTCTCCTTCTCCTGCTCCAGAAGCTTCTCAACCTTTTTATGCTGACTCGCCCTCGGCTGATGTTGTGGAGATGCCCGGGGCCAGATGAAAGCCCCTTTCTCTTTTGATTGTACTCTTTTTCTTTTGTAGCCTTTGGGGACGCAAAGCCCCTCTTCTTGAAATAAATCATGAGTACTTTTTCCTTTTTTGCGTACAGTAATGTTTTGTTTTTTTTTTGAAACTGTCTTCGGGGGCTCGCCCATTCAAGAGGCACGCTCTTGTGTTTGCTTCGGGGACAGGAGTCCTTGAACTCTGTCCCCAGGGCCTTGCCCTTCCAAGAGGCTTGCTCCTGTTTATGCTTCGGGGACAGAAGCCCTTGAACTCTGTCCCCAGGGCCTTGCCCTTCCAGGAGGCTTGCTCCTGTTTATGCTTCGGGGACAGAAGCCCTTGAACTCTGTCCCCAGGGCCTTGCCCTTCCAGGAGGCTTGCTCCTGTATATGCTTCGGGGACAGGAGCCCTTGAACTCTGTCCCAGGGCCTTGCCCTTCCAGGAGGCTTGCTCCTGTATTTGCTTCGGGGACAGGAGCCCTTGAACTCTGTCCCCAGGGCCTTGCCCTTCCAGTAGGCTTGCTCCTATATTTGCTTCGGGGACAGGAGCCCTTGAACTCTGTCCCCAGGGTCTTGCTCTTTATCTTTGTCGTTGGTAAGCACTTGAGGGAGAGGATACTTCAAAAGTAATATTTCTCTAGATTCATAACATTCCATGGTGTTGCCGATCTGCTTTTTGAACATCCGATTCATCAGTCTTTGGTATGTTGCCCCAGCGTTCTTTAGTCCAAACGGCATCACTTTGTAACAGTAAACTCCCTTCGGAGTGATAAACGCCGTCTTTTCCTGATCTGGGGGATAGAGAGGGATCTGATGATATCCTGCTCGGGCATCCAGGAAGTCCATTCGTTCATATCCGGCAGTGGCATCTACCAGCTGATCCACCTTTGGTAGGGGGTAGTCGTCCTTGGGACATGCCTTGTTTAGATCTGTAAAGTCTACGCAGACACGCCATTTCCCCCCTTTCTTCTTTGCGCATACCGTATTAGACAGCCATTCTGGGAACTGTATTTCTCGAATGGCGTCGGCCTTCAGGAGTTTGTCGATTTCCTCGTTGACCGCGCTGGTGTGATGCGGGGCAATGCGTCGTGGCCTCTGTTTGACTGGCTTATGCGACGGGTCAACATGCAGCCTGTGTGTGATTATCTCGGGGTCTACCCCCGTCATTTCCATTTCGTTCCATGCGAACACGTCTGTATTTCCCCTTAGGAACTCGATCATCTCCTCCTGTTCGGCTGTGGGCATCGATCGAGGTCCCAACTAAAAAATACCTCTCTTTTTCTCCCTCCACCAAGGGTACCTTCCGGAGGTCTTCTACCGACCGCTCAGTTGAGTCTATCCGGGGATCATCCATTCCTGGACGCCCGGACTGTGATTGTTATTTTTCTATAATCTCTTCCGGTGCTCGCCCCTTCTCCTGGCTGAATGCCCCGGCTCGAACGGTTGAATAAAAATAATTTTTCGCGGACGCTTGGTCCCCCCAGATCTCCATGATACCCTCTGGTGTGACGAATTTTAATTTCTGGTGGAAAGTGGAGTGCACCGCTCCCAACGCATGCAGCCATGTTCGCCCCATAATCACGTTGTAGGGAGAGTCCGTATCGATCACGACAAACTCGGTGTCGATGACAAAGAGGACCTGTGACAACTGGCAATGTGATTTTCTCCACGGGCAGGGCGAACGAGCCGTTGAATCCGATGAGGGGTGTCCTGACTTTGGTGAGGTCTTTGAGGCCAAGACCCATCCGTTTTAAAGTTTCGGAGTACATCACTTCCGAGAAACTTCCAGAGTCTATCAAAACCCTTTTGACGTCGAATTTTCCAATCCTTAGGGTCAAGACAAGGGCGTTGTTATGAGGAGTCACTACGCCCGTCAAATCCGCGTCGGAGAATGTAATGCCAAGCTCACCCGTCCTGGCCCTTTTACTAGGTGGCCCTACATCAACCTCGGCTACCTCCTCGTAAAAGCTACCCTCTTGAGGTCGAACTCGAGTTCTTTGGACGTGGGGCGATCCAGGGGACATATATGGATGACATCTATGATGTTGTCCGGCTCCTCGGTCGGGGCAAGTGCTTGTCTCTCTTCTGGCCTGGGCTCTATGTACTCTTTCAAATATCCGTCTCAGACCAATTTTTCTAAGAACGATTTGAACACCCTGCAGCTTTCGGTGCGATGCCGAAATCCCGGTGATAGGAACACCTAACTTTTTGATCACGGGTGGAGAGGTCGCTTTGCATCCTGGGCGGCCATTTGAAGAACGGCTCGTGCTTGATTTTATGGAGCAGCTTGAAGATGAGTTCCTTGAACACAGTGTGAATTCCTTTGGACGGACCTCCTGGAGGGGGTAGCAATCCCTTTCGGGGAATATCTTCCCGCTCCTCTCTTTTTCTCTTAGATTGGAGGGCTTGGCCTTTGCTGTTTCCCATCTCGTCCTCAACCCTCGAGTATTTGTTTATCCGGGCCATTAGTTCCCCCATATCCGAGGGAGTCTTCTTGGTCAGGGATCGGTACAGGTCCGTGTCCCTTGCCAAACCGAGCCGGAAAGATGCTGCTGCCATGACCTCCGAGCAGCCTTCTACCTCATTAACCTCTTCCCAGTATCGGATGACGTACTGACAAAGAGTCTCGGATTCCCTCCTTCTGAGGGTCAGCAATGATCCAATGTCTTTGGGGCGCTTACTCCCCGTAATGAATCGAGCCAGGAACTGCTTCGTCAATTCCTTTCATGACCCAATACTGTTGGGGGAAGCGCCTCGAACCACTTCATCGCAGAGTCCCCCAAGCTCATAGGAAACACTCGGCAGAGAAACCGTTGGTCCGAATGATAGAGGGACATCATCTGCTTGTATTGCCTGACATGGGCTTCGGGATCGGACCGCCCGTCATAAGTTTTGAACCGCGGCACGACAAACTTTCTTGAAACCTCCATCTCACCGATCTCCCTCGTAAAGGGTGTTTGTATGACTTCGTCCTCGGCCTCATCCTGGACAGCCTTACCCTTTCTCCTGGAGTCTAACTAGGCTCTGAGATCAATTTCTTCCCTGACGGGATGTCTTCTGAAGTCTTTGAGTTCATCGGTAAGCCCCTCATTTCCTGGGCGTCGTGTGGATTGGGTTGAGTCCTCCTCGGATTCATCTCCCTTCCTCCGTCTAGACAAACCTCGCCGGAGGTCGTCCAGGGCCAATGGTCTTGCTTTCCTTGAATGGTTGTCATGATGATGCTCGCCGGCTCTGGGTCGCTTTGGGGCCCTAGAGCTTTCTGCTTTGTTGTTTAGGTGGTTTCTTAGATCCTTCGTTTCCGCCTCCCGGGCGGGAAGCCCACGAGAAAGGAATGAATCCCTCGACCTTCGCCAGAGGCGGCAAACTCGTTGAGCCGGCTTAGGACGTTTACATTGTCCTTTTCCAGCTGACGTAATCTATCGCCAAACTTTTCTTCAATCACCTCCGCCAGCTGACGAGCCAAGGGGGCTGATCCCCCTGACCTGATTCCCATACTGGTTTGAGGGGTAACCCCTCTTGACCGAGTAGAGGCACTTTTATTCATATTGGTGTGATCCCTCCCTCCGTGATGACAGGGAGCTTGTAACTCGAGACTCCTTTGGTGGGGTCCTTTCCCTTTCTGTCGAGTGTTCACCATGGTCACTGTTCTTTATAGAGAAAAAACTAGGAAAACTAGTCGTTTCCCACAGACGGCAACAGATTGTGCGTGCAAGATCCTGCACAATATAAAAAATGAGAACAGATCTCTCCCTTGGTGAACTCGAGTGAGCCAGTTGAGTGACCAACCACACTGCTTGGAATAGCCTGTGAGGTCCGGTGGTAACCTGGAACGGCAACGGGAGACCCTGGGGGAGCGGAAGAACGATCCAGTAAGGCCGAAAGGAGTTCTTGGAACAAAGAAGAACAAGTTAGAAGGGCGCCGGAGTGTTTTTCGGCGTATCCCCTCCGACGATCTAGTCAGTCTTTGAGAGAGAGAGAGGAAGGAGAAAACACTGAGTGTGTATTGTAGTAAAGAGTTTTTTTGTTGCATACCGGTCTTGCCTTTTGCAAGGAGTATTTATACCTCAAAAGCTCATGATTGCTGTCAGTGTAGTCAGTAGGTGATCATTAGGTACAGGCAGTGTGAGCACTGATTCTGATGAGGAATGTCTTCTCTTCTTAACTGCTCGGGGTCCCGAGCAATCAATGCTGCGTCATCGGGATGCCGACGGTACAATGTACTCCCCTCGGGGAGGATGCAATAAATGCTCTGTATTAGGAGCATTTATGCCTTTCATTTCCGAGCCTTACCACATTGAATGCAGTCTCGTCAAGGGAGTGGTGCAATTAATCGTTTGTGTTCCCAAGTCGCATGTCAGCAACGGCATGCGGCTTTTCTGTTCTTGATGTGATATCATATGCCACGCGTCCATCCCCCATTGGCTGTGGGCCCTGCATTCCAGTACGTTCTGACACTAATTGTGTAAGACGAGGTCATGATGAATAGTCTAGACTAGCCTAGGCTAATGACCTGTACGTCAATAGCTTATCCTAGAGTAGAGGAAGCGTCCAGGACGGGGTACCTCTCGGCACCGAGGAAAGGCTCATCTCGGAACCGAGGGAGGTATACCGACCGAGGTACCATATCAGACCGAGGCTACGTGTTGGTTGTAACTCGTACTGAATGCATGATCCTATATGATGAGTACCTCGGGGGCGAGGACCTTTATGCGCCGATGATGCTTGATCTTAGCAACAGTGTTTTGGTAAATACCGAGGACACGTGTCTTCATCATGGAGTATTTCAGAAAAGTCCCATTAAAACCCTCCATAAATGAATTTGATGATGCACAAATTAGTCTCACGCAAGATCAACAATCAAGAACGTATAAGGGTGTAATTAATATGTGGTTAACAAGCAATCAATGTCAATTAAGGGTTAAAGCAGTAAATAAGATAGACACATAAATTTATAGTGGTTCGGTGCGGGTGACCTACTTCACTCTTAAAAACGACAACGGTGGCCTAGGGTGTTTTATTGATGAATAATGTAGGCGGAAAAGTAACTCCGGTGTATTACAGTGCTTTGGAGAGAGAGGGAGAGAGTAGTGTGTGTGAGGAGATGGGCAGAGGCTTTAGAGGTGTTAGAAGAGTTGTCTCAATGTTGAGAGGGCGTACATTATATAACTAGGGTAAGACGGTGACGGTGACGTGATAAAGGAGGTCTATATCATTTTTGTAAGTTCCATTTTAGTAGGACTCAATCTCCATCCTGAGATTCTTTCCCTCGTGCTCCTATTTAATCGAAGAGGGATACTGGATTGATCTTGATCTTGAACTTGACCCTAGAGTGAACTACGATCATTTGAACTGGCATCGGAGTCATTCCCATGGTACTAAGGTGGACCGAGAAGAGGACAACAGAAAATGACGAAGGGGAGAACGGAGGAGAGCCCAAGCGGCTGCCCATGGGCGGCGCCCCCTTGGTCCTAGTGCTGTCCTTTTGGCTCCATTGAGCATTAGCTCTTTCTTGTGCTTTGGACTTCTTTTTATGGGTCGATTCAACTTCAATGGACTCTTTTTTGGGCTTCTTCAATTTATTTGAATTGGGCTTTGGCCCTGTAAAATTCGGGCTCATCAGAATTAACTCCCACGGAAATAATAAACATCTAGAGGAAAATCCACGAGAAATAATGTGCTAGTCACATTCAATCCGAATTTAATTCCACTCAAAAGTCGCCGCTATCTCAATTCCTTTAAGGACTGTCATGAGCTCCAAATAATAAGCATTACAATTTCTAACGAAAGGCTGTAACTACCCTTAACCAAACCACAGGAAGTTTTGAATATGCCCTTAGATTTAAATAAACTTATAGGTGGCCCATTAAAGAAGTGCAAAGTGAATTAAAATCTAGAAATATCATCAATCAGAAGTTTTAATACCTTCTTACATTACCTGTCAATTTGAATTGAATTTAAATTGTGCCAAAAAACAAACGTATGTAATGATCATGTACTCTAAGAAGCTCTGTATAATCATTTACTGCCCCAAGAGAACATATTACAGTATCAATTTAAACATCATAAACCACAACAGAAATGAATGGAAATTTTTATATAGAAATAAACATCTTTATTTCTATCTAGGGTACCTTGTTAAGAGATAGACATCTATACAAGAGAGTTGCTCCACACCTTAGAGTGCAACCTGAGTACCTCTCTTGCTTTCTTCTTCAAATAAGCAGCACAGTCTGCTTGAATCACCATGCAAAGCTTTGCCACTCCTCCCACCCTCAACATCTCCGAAAGAACCTCTTGTGTCGCTGAGAATTTCGCGATCAATGCGAGTATGTGGATTGCCCTATCATCCGTGGCTGGAGACACCCTTAGAGTCCTCTTGGCCAACATTGCAATACCACCAGCATGATTAAGAAGTTGTGCTCTCCCATCAGCACAAGAACATAAGTGAGCCAACAGGCAGAAGATCAACTCGGTGATATTCTTGTCGGGTTTTTGTAATTCCATCTCCACGAGCTCAAATACTGCGCCCGCTTCTACAATTTTGATTCTGTTTCTTCCCCATGGGCATACCTCGTTTAGTACTTGCAAGACGGATTTAACTGCCTGTTGAGAGATGTTTTCTTGCAAAATCTTTACAGTTTCTTTGAAGAAATCGGGCTTTAATCGCTCTAACAGGCACGAACTTGCATATTCAACAACCATTTTCAAGACGGCCACTGCATAGATTTTCACTGTAACATGATTATCCATGTCAGTCTGTAAAACCCATATAATGGATTGAACAAGATCGAAGTTTTCTTTCACGATCTGTTTATTATCGTTCGTTGGACTCCAGATAAGATGGAGAATCCTCAGAGCTTCCTCGAGACCCTCAGTTCTTCCTTCCTTAAAACATTTTATGAAGAAAAAAACCATTGCTTTGGTTGCACCACTTGTTTCCTCCATGAACTTCCTGTTCTTTTCGTTCTCGTTCACGATTGCATCGATTTTCTTCAAAGTGCTTACGTGAACTTGAGGAGCATTAAGCTCACGAAGGAGTTTAAGAACAACAGACTTGTTGAGAGGAGATTTTGGAGTGGGAATTGGATCGATTCCGTTCTTAGCATTTTCAATGCACCATGCTTGGATTAGCCTTCGAAGCATGTGGTTTGGTGTCAATTCCGAGTCTCTAGGCAATGGCTGCTTTGTGTAGGGGCATGTCACGTCCTCCGCCGTCGACAGCCAATGCTCTATGCTTTCCCGGTCGTAGGTGATTCCGGTAACCGCCGTGACGGGGTCTTTCATTATCTGGAGTGATATAGGACAGATGAAATATTGGGGTATCTCAATTTCATCCATGTTTATATAAAATCACAAGTTGAACCTAAAAATAATGTACCTAGCACAACTATATATATAGATATGTAAAACTTGTAGCCAGTGTGAGAAGTTTGAACCTAAAAGTATTTCAACTTCAACAGAACTATATAGAATCTGCCAATCTAGAGAGGGAGAGAGATAGTCTCAACAACCACTAGCCAAACATCCCCACCCAATCATACTGCAGAATGAGACTATACACAACACACGCCCACACCCACCCACAGAGAGAGAGAGAGATAGAGAGAGAGAGAGAGAGAGGGGGGGGGGGGGTAAGAAAAAGCGGCTTGCATGGGTTTGAATGGAATGCAAACAGATAATATGTGAAAATTCTAGATCTTAGAATTCAACATCTGCGTTTACCAGTCAATTGTTTCTCATTGCTGATTCGACGGTCAATCCACGACAAAACAAAACATTATAGGGCTAAATATACTTTTTGGTCACCATATTATGTTCTTGGTGTCATATTGGTCCCCAATTTTTCACTTGTGCCCCCTTTGATTCCCAAAGCTTTAATCTTATGTTTAATAGTGTAATCACAAATGGAATTTCAGAAAACGTGACAGAAGTGGCACGTCTATCTCACACATTCAAATTGTGTAAAGACGGTTTTTTTTGTTCAACAGTCAGGAGTGTTCGAATTAATTTACGTGTAACTCGACTAATCTCCTCCCTAATTCTGTCAAAAACAGACCATTTACGTCAAAACTAAATTATTCATGAGAGATAAATCTCTCATAGCCTGACCCAAAGACATTGCCAAGATTCATACTTAAAATTTCTAAGTTTACAATTCATTCTTATTACAACTTGAACTATCCCTTTAGTTGTCCAAACACTGAAGTGGTCAAGTGATGTGCACGTGGCAATTTCTGTAGTGTTTCCTAATGGACATTTACAATTAGACCATTTAAACATGCACAAAACCAAAATTTTGGGAACTAAAAATTGATATAATTAAAAGATTACGTAACAAATTATAGTTGAGGGACAAAAATATAATTTGTCAAAAAACATACAGATCACAATGGATTGACCGTTGCCCAATTACCACTTGGCAAGGATGAGTCTATGGAGCGGGAGAGAAAAGTATACAGTGAGTTGCTTAATTTTGAAATGTTTTGTTGTTGTTGAAAAGAGAATCTGGCAAAGGGTGCGGGCGGGAGCTTTAATTCATTGCATTGGCTTACGACTTGGGCTTACAAGGAAAATACGTATATATGGACGACCTATTCATCTATTGACTTTCAACTTTGTAATTAATTGTGTGAATTTAAAACTGTAAGAGCTGCAATATGAGCTCATCCAAGGCTGCTTTCCTGTTTTAAATGCAAAATACTCTCTCTCTCTCTCTCTCTCTCTCTCTCTCTCTATATATATATATATATATGTGATAATACCTTACATTATTGATTTCTTCTATTCTATCTCAAGGAGTTACGGCATTGGTTGGTTGGCTCAGATGAATCATCGTATTTTAGTCAAATTGGCTTAGTCTTGATACACCTAAGTCCCAAACCTTATATGTCTCTATTTTGTAGAATTGTATTCTACTCTTTCTTATTCCTCTCTTTGGGAGTTTTATTCTAATTTTCTGACGGACTTGTGATTTATTCAGACTAAATTATAATAATAGGGATATATGAAATTCGTAATAGTGATTAATAATTGTTGCATATAAAAAAAAAAGTATATGAGCATGAAGTAAAACTCAGCATTTTATTTAGGGTGGGTTCACCCAAAATTAATGCTAATCAAGTTAAAAATCCAGAAATTTATGGGGACTTCTACATCCAGAGTTACTTATTATGCTACTAATAATCAAAACAATAACAAGGAAAAGAATACTCCTATGATAATTTGATCTCATTTGATAATCTTCTCTGTGGACTTTTGGGTTTGCTAGATATTTAAATACCAAGAAATTCATTTTATCCAACAGTCAAGAAATTACAATTTTCTCAATATTTTTTCCACCAATAAGTTAACGATTACGACTGATTTTGGAAAATATCTTACGGTCTCAAATTTATTCATCCAATGGTCAATAAATTAACATTTTTTTTCTTAATATTTTTTCTCCTAACCAGTCATAATGATTACGACTGATCTTATAATACATGATTTTCTCTGACATAATAATTAAATGGGTCAAATAGCCATTAATTTTTTGTGTAGTGAAATATTTTGAATTTGTATAAGACACAATGATAACATTTTGATTAAAAAAAACTCATCAATTTAAGATAAAACAAAAACAAGGGCGTTGCTTAACACATTTATATTGAATATAATTAATTTTTAATTTTATATTTATTTATTTAATTAATTATCTCAAATTAATATGCCTTACACATGTCTTGAGTCAAAAATTTAAGACTATTTTTTTATCTCTTAAGAAAACCCAACGCTAATATATTTTGATAATTAATAATTTTGTAATAACTTGTACTAATTAAAAATAATAATATTTTATAAATAATATTTGTAGATCTTTTTTTGATTGAAAATATTTTGGCGATATGTTTTTGATAAATTAGATTTTTAGTTTGTATTAAATTTGACTCGATTTTAATTATATTATATAAATTAATATTTGATTTTGATTACATGTATATAAATTAATATTTTTTTAAGTCAATTCTATTATATTTTGTGAATTTTATAATATAAAAACAAGTGGGTTCAAAAAGTCTATCTGATGATCTCAAATAAATTCATCAAATGGCCATCAACATCTCTCTCAATACCATTTATGTTGAATTTTACCTTACTCTTCTCACTTTTCACTCCCTGGCAGTGGCGGACGGAGGGGAGGCCTAAGGTCACCCTGAAAAAAAATATTTTTTTAATTATATATGTTTTATATATTTTTTTAGATTAATTGGGTTAATGATTTATGAAAAACAAAATTCATTGGATCAAACAAGTTGGGTACTATAACAAAAAAACAAAAACAAAAACAAAAGGTCAATACCAATCTCTTAAAATTAACAAACTAAAATTGATTCTCAGAGTATTGATATGATTTGTTGAAATCTCATTTGATTCAAAATTATAGAATATATAGCCAAATATGAGTAAAATATAGAATATATTGCTTTTATTTGTATCAAATAAATTATATTATTGATCCTTAATGTATAGATGTTATCTTATTAATTTTTTTCAAATAGACCTTTTTTATGTTAATGAATTTTTAAGTAACAAATCTAATATAAAAAATATAAATATATCACACTATTTTTATCTATTATACTTAAAGTGTGTCTACCCTAAATCATATATTTAGCTCTGCCACTGTTCTCAGGGATCTTCATGCATCACTTTTTTAAATTAATTGGTTGATTTATGTTACATCGTGCATTCAAATACAGGTTACCCCTAATATATATATAAGGCCAAACATAAAAAAAGTCGTGAGTTATGACACCAGGAATGGAGTTAGGATTTTATTGTAAAGCAATGCTATGTAATCTAAATTTACAATTCAAATTTGTATCTCAAATGAAGAAGAACTATTGGATCAATGGTTCCATTTAAAATAATTGATGAGATCCACTCATCCAATAATTTCGTTCATTTGGGATACAAATTTAGATTGTAAATTTGAATTAGATAGTACTTCTCTTTATCGTATAAAAGGCCAAATAGTAACACAATCAGGAATGTTATTCTATAGTGTTGTCATCAACCACATCCAACATTTGTCTTTGCCAATAAAGCAACACTCATTTAAAAGATTAAAATAACCCCAATTTGGTTATTAAATATCGACATTAAACTTTTTGAATACAATATATAAAATATACTTTATATAAGTATTTTTGAAAATCCAAGCGGAGGTATCAATTTTTTTTAAAGAAAATTAAAAGAAATAAAAAGATATTTTCGAAAAACTTTACCCTTCGCCACAAGTGGCTCCGGGCCCTGCATTACACGCTTAATGGACATTAGTTAGGCCTGTTTATGGATCAAACTATATTGTGGAGGCCAAATTCAATCAATCAAGTTTTGTTCATTTGCGAACTTAATCTGGAAATTAATTCAAATGTTATCATTAGTTTAAAAGTGGGTTCCGTCTAATATTTAAAACTAATAACTAATTCAACAACTGTATTGAAAATTAGATCTCAGATACCATTTAAATAACTGCGGCCATAAAGTCAAATAGGTTGAAGAAATCAGAGTAAATATAAGAAGTGTAAATACATAATAGTTATAATAGAAATAGGTAGGGACAAATCTAACTAAACTGCGAAAAAAAAATAGCAGGCTTTTCTGATTTACCAATGGAATATTTTAATTGAAGAATCGGAATAGATGAAATGAAAACCTTATATTGTCATGGGAAGATAATGATGTCTAAAAGCATTTACTTTAGACATTGTCCTGAAGGCCAACAGTGGATTTCTTGTATTCCTACCTTCAAATGTGTTTGGAGTAGTAAACACGTTTCATACTTTTTGGTGGCCAATGACAAGGGTACCGACAAAAAAGATTCGGTATCGTGCCTTCAAGATTTATTACTTCAATTAATATTTTTATAGGTTATTTTATAATAAAAAATTTATCACTTTTGTAGATGATTTACCACTTTGCTAGTGTTTTTACTACTATTATATGGTTGTTTTATTTGCATTTGTGGTCACTTTTACCATTGTTGTGGTTGATTTTACCACTTTTTTGGATACTAACACAGTAATAAAAACAACTACAAAT
>CAUOFW020004637.1:0-30434 GCA_963454935.2 Ilex paraguariensis | reverse complement strand
ACCACGGACGTCGTGCGGGCATAATGCAGTGTGGGTCATTGTGGATAGACTCACCAAGTCCGCTCACTTTTTGGGTATGAAGACCACGGATACATTCGAGACTTTTAGCCAGCTGTATATCCGTGAGATAGTGAGGTTACACGGCGTTTCGCTCTCGATTGTGTCGATCGTGACTCTAGGTTTGTGGTGAGATTCTGGCAGAGTCTACAAAAAGCGATGGGGACGGAGTTACACTTCAGTACGGCTTTTCATCCCCAAATAATGGTCAATCGAGGGGTGATACAGATTGTAGAGAATATGTTACGCGCTTGCGCGTTGGACTTCAAGGGAAGTTGGAGCAACACGTACCGTTGGTGGAGTTTGCTTACAAGAACAGCTATCAGGAAAGTATTGGGATGGCACCGTATGAAGCATTGTATGGAAGACCATGCCGATCACCGACGTGTTGGTTAGAAGCCAGCGAGAGTAGTTTGTTTGGACTGGGCATTGTTCGAGAAACTACGGAGAAGATTCAACTCATCTGAGAGAGGCTACGAACAGCGCAAAGTAGACAGAAGAGCTATGCGGACCACAGACGAAGACCCTTAGAATTCAAGGTGGGAGACTATGTATTTCTCAGGTGTCACCCAAGAAGAGCGTGTTTCGATTCGGCAAGAAGAGGAAGTTAACGCCAAGATATATCGGACCGTTTGAGGTAATCAATCAAAGCGGTAGGCAAGGCGGCATATCAACTTCGACTACCAGCCCAGCTATCCGGAGTACATGATGTGTTTTCACGTGTCCATGTTGAGAAGGTGTCACTCAGATGCAACTCTAGTTGTGAACTTTGAGGAGACTGAAATTCAAGACGGAGCAACCTACGAAGAACAAACACGGTAAAAATTCTCGACGCCAGGAAAAAGTGTTTCACAACAAAGTTATCAGATTGGTGAAGGTTTTGTGGCAACACCATGGAGTGGAGGAAACTACATGGGAACCGGAGCAAGAATTGCGGGAGAAATATCCGTATTTGTTCGCTACTTAAAGTAAGTTTCGAGGACGAAACTTTCTTTAAGGGGGGTAGATTGTAACACCCCACATTTTCTTTTATATATGTATATAGATATATAGTAAATAATTGTGGCAAAAATATGGATATGTGTAGTGATGTGTATTGAATTTGGTAGATTTAAAAAGTAGAGATTTAAAATGTTAGTGGAAATAATAGTTGAAATTTGGTTTTAATAAGTGAAAATATAAATTTTAGGTCCTATAACTTGTATTAAATAGGTTTGGTGTAGAAATTGTGTTTGGAGAGGTTTGGGATGGATTTGGTTGGCTTAAGAATGGATTGGAAATGGGAAAAGGGATGAAACAGGACGTGAACAGTGCACTGGCTGCAACTTCAAGCGCGATTTCGACCTTGATGCAGTCCATATTCCTTGAAACTCAAAACATGAAAGTTGTAGAGCTATTTCTTAAATTTCATATCATCTTGAATCATCTCAATCGAAGCTCGAATGAGAGAGTTATGCCCAAATAATGAAGTGATGTCAAAACAGTTCAATTAGCTTGAAAGTGCACTGGCGGCAACTTCAAGCCCGATTTAGACCTCGATGCAGACAATATCTCTCAAAACTCAAAACATGAAAGTTTTATAGCTCTTTCTTATATTCCATATCATCTTGAATCATCTCCATCGGAGCTCGGATGAGAGAGTTATGCCCAGATAACGAAGCGATGTCAAAACAGTCCAATTAGCTTCGTTTTGCATTTAACGTCTCCATTTGCATCCTAAATCAAAATATAAGAATAATGAGTACATTTAGGCTTCAAATAAGTATAAAAGGCTTTAAGAAGCACCCTTTATCACCTTTTATTTGCAAACAACGCAAAACTTCATTAATAGCCAATTCGGATGGATAAAATAGAAACTTTAGTGTTTTTGGTGTATGTTGACTTTGATTTTGAGATAAATCATAAAAATAAATATTTTTAGGTTAAAATAACATTAAAATGAATCCATAACGTCGAAAAATCTTAGGATAGTCATATGGATCAAATTGGAGATTCTTAGTGGTAAAATCGTAATTTTAAAGAAAATCAAAACAGGCTGTGAACAGTGAATTTCGGGATTGAGGTGTTTTAAACCTCATTTTCATCCCATTTTTCCTCATTTATTTCACTCCACTCTCACCCCACACCTCTTGGAACCCTAGAGAGTATTAGAGAGGAAGAAAGGAAGGGAAAAACAAGAGATTTAAGGGTAAATTCAATATCAAAGCTCGAGTTTTTCCTACAAACTAAGGATTCAAGGTAGGGTTTTCTCTCATTCACTTACATTGAGGCTAGGGTATTTATATATGTATGTTTTGGCTATCAATGGTATATATATATGATATGGCATCATCCTCTCTTAGAATTTTGCAAAGATTACATGTTTTGAACAAAGTAAGGTTTAATACCCATAAAATCTCCTTTCTAGTTTTAAAACCCTAATTTTTGGAGAGTGATGTATTTCTTTCCTAAATGCTTTCTTTATTATGGATTTCGAAACCTTAGGGCTTTGTGTTGGGTAGAAAAATGATATTATTGTGATCTCATGTATTTTCTTAGTTGGTTGTGAAATTGTTACATGATATATTTTGGGAATTTTGGATAGATGCTTGTAAATTGAGATAAATGTTGGAATTGTATACTTGGTTGGGTTGTTTGTAATGCACATGAGTGAGAGGTTCCTTGTAAGGATGCTCACCCCTTTCCAAGAGGTTCCCGGTAAGGATGCTTGGGAAACAATGTAGTGATTGGTGAGAGATTCCATGTAAGGGTACTCATCCATTCTCAAGAGGTTCCCGGTAAGGATGCTTGAGAATCAAATGTGACCTAAAGGGGATGGAGGTTATCACAAAGTATGCCACCTACCGAAAGAATTATTGAAAATTGGTTATGACAATTAATGGTTACTATTTGTATGTGGTGCTCGTTTATTCATTTAAGTAATATTTTTAAATAAACTTGAGATCTTTTTTAAATGTCACTGCTTTATTTCAAATTATGTATCTATGTTATGTTAAAATTGAGACCGACTGTTTTAAATGCTTTTTTAAACCTTGTATGGGTTTGGAAGAATTTTTCTATAGAGCTTCGTGCTCATCCCATATCACTAACATTTTTCAGATTACCCGCCTGAGGAGGAGGACGTAAGGGTCGAGGAGCCCGCTACTTGGGAGACTCCACTGGACATGAGTGTGGATCCCAAGGTGGACGCATAGAACGACCTCCTTTCCTTTTGTACTAGACTAGGACATTCTTTTGAAACATCGTGTAGTCTAGCTTCTTTTGTTTATTCTGCTGCGCTTCTTTAATTAATTTTTGAGATGTAATAGCCATGATTTGGGCTTATTCTTTTGGATAATGTCGTAAATATTTGTGGATAACAAATGAAATCTTGTTTCTTAAGGGATTATATTAGTACTCTCATTATATGAATGGTTATAGAATATAATATCGTCCAAAGTGTAAGTGTATTTTGGGGTGTTACAGTTACATTCGAACAAACTTAAGTCCCAATATCTCAGTTTCTGTCAAAAACTAAGATTCTGAAAAGTACTGGGAACGAAGCACGTTTGAACGTACGGTCACATTCGAACGTCGCCTCTCTCCTTTTATTTCTTCTTCTTCTTTCTTTCTTCTTCTTATATATATATATATATATATATATATATATATATATATATATATATATATATACACACAAAATTATAACTTGAAATTCTCATTATGTAGGACTCCTCTTTAAGAGGATTCCTTGAGACCTTAGTGGAGAATAAAGTTCTTCCTCTATTTATAGATGAAGATGAATCCATAAAGAACCTCTAAAAACTAATGTGGGATTCATGTCTTTGTCCTCCAACTCATATACTCCAAATGTTTTGGAGGGAAGTGAAAATTTTCACTTTCTCACCAATCTCAATTTAGAAAGTACTATTGTACTTTATGTATACTATATATATATATATATATATATATATATATATATATACTCTTATATATACATGTATTAATGTTTCTATCAATTCATGCAAATGATGTTTTACTAATTGATATATCATTATTAGTAAATAACTATATATATATAACAGCGAGGGGATCCTTTCCCTCCTTTGTCCCATATTCCCTCTCCTGCGCAACCTCGTGGAGTCTTTCGCACTCTTGACTCTGCCACTCCAATTCAAGTTCAGCACCCACCAACTCAAGTCTAAGCCCAAGATCCTCCTCCGACTGAATAGGAGCACGAGGGAGAAAATATCAGGATACGCACGGGGATTTAATCTTACCATAATTATACTTATCAAAATAGTAGAAGCCCTCTCCCTCACGTCACCGCCTCATCGCCTTACTAAAGGTATATAATGTAAGTCTTCTCCACACAAAGGGCAGGACCTTGAGACCTCTACACCCATCACTTCTCTCTCTCTCTCTCTCTTTCCTAAAAGCATTGTAATACTCCCGGAGTTACTCTCCCAATGACATTATGCATCAATAAAGATCTCTGGCCACTGCTGCCGTTCTCAAAAGTGGAATAAGTCACCTAGACCGAACCACTATAAATTTTGGTGTTGATTCTCTTATTTACTGTTTTGTCATTGATTGTCTATTTACTGTTCATTAATTGTGTCTCTTAATATACTTGACTGTTGATTTTGCACAATACCAATTTATGCATTATCAGCTTTAATGTGGCTTAGAAAAGTCTTAAGCTTTTAAGGAATGGATTAGAAAATTTAGGCATGGAGTAATCTAATGTTCCAACCAACTTGATCAAGGTCTTTGGGCACAAACTATGCCAGCCTAACATACTATGAATTGGATGGACCTAGGACTTAAATCGATTTTTATTACTGTAGCTTAACTACCTGTAATGGTGAAGTCAGGAATTTTATTTAGAGTGGATACCTTAATTATAAACTTAATTTGTTTTATTTTACATGATAATAGTAATATAACACATTTAAATTTATTATATTATACTTGATGCTCAAATATTTATTAGATACAAAATGATTCGATATCAATATACATAGCATATACAAAAAAAATAATAATTTAAAGAGGCTAATTATAATTATTTACAATTTATTTCAATGCGTTTTCATACTTTAAAGACGTTGTATGATAACTTCATTATACATACTATGGAGAATATCTTTCGCCGCAAGGCAAGCAGTGACATGGGTTAATGATAAGCAATGGTCTTATGTGTTCATAGAAGGAGACTAAAATAACGTTGTTCACTGTATCATGTTTTCCCATCTCAAACCTCACTGGTCTGTGAGTTCGATCATACAAGATATTAAGGGCATTCTTCATCAACATCCAGAGGGGGAATTTGGTCATACACGCAAGACTGCAAATGGTGCAGCACATGAACTAGCAAGATGGGGCCTTGCTATGGGCTATACTGGTACATTGCAATCTGACCAACTGTCAATCTCAACAAAGAATCAAGTAGAGTTGGATGCATACCCCATAGACTAGTTAAGAATTACTGTTTTTAAACTATCGTCTTTAATTTACTGTATTGCTCTCTCATATCTCAATTTTGAATATCAAAATATATATATATATATATATATATATATATATATATATATATATATGGTGGGCACCATGAAATATACCAAATTTTTTTAGAAATATACAGGAAATAATTTTTAAAAAAAATTCATGGTTGCCCCGTGTCCCCCTGACCCCCTAGTAGCTCCGCCACTACTGCACTTGGGTGTACTTTTGTGAATCAAACACTAAGATAAATAGAATGGTAGTAGAAACTTTGAAATATTGTTGAAAGATTAATCATATGGAGATTGAATTTTGTATGTATTGACTTTTTGTCAATTTTAATTTGGAATATGTTTAAACTTGAGAATGATAGTTAGGTAAATTTTTAAATATTTTTAAGTCAAAATAATGATACTATTGAATCCAATAAATCAAAAAATCTTAAGTGCGTTGAAATAGGATGTATTAAAAATTTGTAAGTATTCGAACTAAAACTTCTACTTATTCCTGAAGTAATCTAATGTTCCAACCTACTTGATCAAAGTCTTTGGGCTTAAAAGAGGGCCAATTAGAATGGGCAAAAACTAGGTCAGCCTAACAAAATCGATGACAGTATACATACTATGAGTTAGATCGACCTTGAATTTAAACTGAGTTTTATTACTATAACTTGATTATTTGTATTTGGGTGTATTATAGGGAATCAAGCACTAAGATAAATAAAATGATGGTAAAAACTTTGAAGTATTATTAAAAGATTGATCATGTATTGACTTTCGTGTTAAATTTAGTTTCGTTAAACTTGAGAAGAGTAGTTAAGTAAGTTTTTAAGTTTTTTTAGGTCAAAATAATATTACCATTGAATCTGGAAGACCAAAAAATCTTAAAAGATATGATTGAAAAGATATGTATTATAAAGTTTGAAAGTAATGAATGAACTGGATTGTAATATCTCATTTCTAGGTGATATCCAAATTGACTTAATAATACAACTAAAGTGTATTATTTATACACATATTTCATACATATAAGAAATAAGTCTACGTATGATACAAAATATTTTTAGCAACCAAATTAATATAAACTTAGACTAAAAAATTCTAATCTATTATGATTTTATAATTTCCCTCCTAACACTGCAACTAAACGACCATTAAAAAAGTCTAACCTTCAACCTTATATATTACTTTACACACGTGTCACTAGGCAATGTGATATCACAATCAGCCTTCTTTTAGGCCCTATCCACTCATTTCATATCAATCCCAACTCTAGTTTGTGTGAAATTTCGGAGGATTACTTTAGCCAAACCTGATGTTTCTTGTGTCGACCTTGTTGAGAAACCCAACAAAACTTGGGCCTGACCCGGACTGATTCCTGGAGTAATCCCATAAACACAAAGTAGTGCTGATACGACAAAGGTCTGGCAAAATTAATACATTCCGATTGTTTAGCGGGTTTAATTTTAATCTTAATTTGTTCAGGTGATAAACGGTAGACTCGTCTAACTTACGTGATAATCAAGTTGTGTTTTAGTTGAGTATCTTAACCCACTTATCATCTTATTATCCGTTTAATAAATTGATATATCACACACACGAATATCGATTTAATTATGAACGTTTAATAAATATAAATGACTAAATGAGTTGTAAAATTAAGATTTTTAATTATGAATTTTTTGTTATATGACTAGTGGGTAATACAAGTCGTATAACTCACATATCCTGAGTTCATATCTTAGTAATTTTTTAGGGTCAGATCATAAGGGATAAATTCTCATGAATGCTCTAATTTCGACGTGAATGATTTATCTTTGATTGGACCGCATAGAGGATTAGTCGATATACACGTAAGCTGGTTCCGAATAGTACCACTGACCGCTAAACAAAAAAATTAAAAATATGATTTGTATTTTGCAACTTGTTTAATAAACAAATTATATGCGAATTAGACAATTTTTAATACGAAACTGTTAAGATTTAGGGAGAATTACACTTAGACTCCTTGAGATTTGTTATTTAATCACTCAGATCCACTGACATTAAAATATTATTCATAAACCCCTTGTGGTTTGTACGCATGTAACACTTAAACCTCATAATATAAATATATTATTTAATAAATTATACTTAGACCCCCTAAAGTTTGTAAGTATATAATATTTAGACATCTTAAGTTTAAAATATTATACTTATACAAAAAATACTCCAATCAAAGACAAAATATTAAATATTTTAAATTTTACAACTAAAATTTATATCATATTATATCATTTATTGAAATAAAATTTAAAATAAAAAATCAATTTTTTCTTAAAAAATCATAATTAATTTATAATTATATTGTCTATTGAAATTTAATTTAGTCGTTTAAACAACCAAATAAGATATCAAACTATCTCAATTAAAGCTAAAAGATATTGTGTCTATTACAGTTTGACCGTTTGTTGAATTTTTTAGTTTTATTCTAATAGATATTATAATTATATACTAACTATGATTTTTTTAAAAAAATTGGACTTTTATTTTTGATTTTATTTCAATAAATGAAAAAGAAAACATGAATTTTAGATGTAAAATTTATGTTATATTATGAATGACTTAGACCCCTTGTTTGATTTTTTTGGTTTTATTCCAATAGATAGTATAATTATATACTAGTTACGATTTTTTAAGAAAAAAATAAATTTTTAATTTTAATTTTATTTCAATAAATGATACAATAAAATATGAATTTTTGTTATACAATTTAAAATATTTGATATTTTATATTTGATTGAAGTATTTTTGATCTAAGTATAATATTTTAAACTTAAGAGATCTAAGTATTATATACTTACAAACTTTAGGAGGGTCTAAATATAATTTATTAAATAATATATTTACATCAGGGGTCTAAGTATTATGGTCGTATAAATTTTAGGAGATTTGTGTATAATATTTTAAATGTTAGAGAGTCTAAATGATTAAATGATAAATCTCAAAAGCTCTTAATGTAATTCTCCGTAAGATTTAATACGAATTAATTCGCCTGACTCATTTATATTGACAGGCCCCACAAATGAGGGGAAAAAAATATTTAATTTAAGGTGTTTTATAATTTGTTAGTTTGGTCACATCAAATCCCCACACTTCCATCCTTCAATTTGGTCTTAGATTTTGAGTTTAATGTTACCTTTTTAAAAATATTATTGAAATTTAATTTATTGACCTAATTTATTATAATTTTTAGATCGATTGTGGAGCCCATCAAATATTAAAACTTTGTATTGATCCAATAATTCTGTTAAAATCATATTATTATATTAAATTAAATTTTTAAGTCCAAATAATTTTCCTCTACGGTTTTATTCTATGAATCGTTAAATTTTCCACTTAAATGATAGGATGACAGATTCTATGTACTTCTGTTACATGACTTCCCGAGATTGCAAAAACTGTGTGCCGTTTAAGGTGGTGGTATATTCTGGTATCAATCTATCTATGACCCCCAAACCAACAAACTTGCAGTCCACAATCTTATTTTTCTCTCTCTCTCTCTCTCTCTCTCTCCGAATTACCTAATCTGTCTCTTCACCTCTGAACTAGCATCCATTTTCCACCCATTCCTGTTCATACTTTTCCTCAAAATCATGCCAACCCACATCAACAGGCACCACCACCCTCTAATTCCAACACCTCAAGCGAAACCAAAGCCAGGAAAAGTTTTCTCTCTACTCCTCAAATCCATCATCATGGCCTTTATCCTCTCCCTCTTCCTCCTCTTCATCGGCTTCGCCGCCCTCGTCTTCATCCACTTTCTCCTCACCACCACAACCCTCTGCCGCCAACGCCAACGCCAACGCCAGCGCCACTGCACCCCTACCACCCCCACCTCCTCACACTCACCTCAAGACCTCCAAAAGTTTCTTCCCCGTCTCAGCTTCGCCTCATCCGTCCAAACGGCCAGAGATTGTGCTATTTGCTTGGAGGGTTTCAAGGAGGGTGACTGGTGTAGAATTTTACCGGATTGTAACCACTTGTTTCATGAGAGTTGTGTGGACAAGTGGTTGACAAAAGTACCCAATTGCCCTGTTTGTCGGACACAAGTGAGGTTGGATTGGATCAGTGACCAGTGAGGATGATTGTTAGCTGTTGGGGGGCAGTTGGAGAGAGAAGGGCATGTGGTGAATTTTGATTGATTGGAGAAGGACAAGGTGTGAGAAGAACTGGGTTGGAGGTTGCTTTTATAAAGACCGCTTAGGTTAATTTGTAAATTTTGCAGATTATTATTATTTTTTTTTGGTTCGTTGTGTAAATTATTGTCTTTGTTTAATGACAATTTTCAATTTTCAATTTGGTTGCATGATTCTTTGGGCTTATGCTACTTTGTTGTTATGTGCTAGTTGGAATGATGTGTTTCGAGAATTTATATTGATTTGGAATTAAAACTAATGAGCAATACAAACTGAAAAAGGGACATGGTGATTAAGCCAACACACTCGAAACCTTAGATATTATGGAATGCATCTTAGAATCGCTGTAGTTATTGTGTTTCGTTCCTTTGATGTGGTATTAGAGAACTTCTAAATGGGCACCATTGGATATGCAACTGAAGGATTTCACTCAATACTTAATGGTATGACATACGAATATGTCACGAACTTATCAGTTTCCGTAACTGTAAATTAACATTGATCTTCAAACGAGCAACAAGGAATAATGCGAAAGACTGTCACCATGGTTACTTGTTGAGGAAGAAGAAGAAGGAATACTTTCAACAGCGAGTTGAGCTTAGGATGACCCTTCTAGGAAAGAATCTGGCTTCAGTTGTTGTGGATTGAAGTGTGTAGATCATGGAGCAATGGCAAGAAGCACAAAAGAAAAAAGAATTATTACTGTCCAGATTAGAATGTCATCTGATAGGGTTTGTGCTTAGGGTGGCCCTATTTGGGAAAGAATCTTCTGGAGCTGAGTATAGATCATGGACTAGTGCTAACTTTTAAGGCACTGAGGATCTTATTCTTGAGTTTCAATGCCCAAGTCTTATTCTTAGACTTGGTATTTGATGTCCATCCCATGAATTTGACACCAATTGAACATTAGCTTCTGTCATACTTGTTTCTTCTTCCGGCTTGATTTGTAAAGAAATGCTGGCACCTGCCACATTAAGCCTGCTTCTTTAGTTTGCTCAGTGTGACATCAATTCCTCCGGTTTGAAATTTTGTACTACTTTTCAGCTTCGAATTGAGAAGTCAATTGATATGTTTTGAGGCCAGTCCTGCCTTTTATGGGGTTGCTCTGTAGGCTGTACCATTCTCGACATGGAGAACTCTGGCCTAATTTTCTTCCTGGAGCTCTGTAAAATTTTTATGGGAATCAGCTTATTCCTTGTGTTGTTTGTCTCTCTAAAGATTCTTTTTGCTAGTCCTACTATCGAAAAGGAAATACAAATGAATCTTCAGCAAAATTGGCAGAGGATATTTGGGATGTGTTGCACTAGGCTTTGACCCATCCAAAAAGTTTGGAAGTATGTGTACCAAGGGTGAGAAAACCGTATTCTACAATTAGTTACCCAGTGCAAAGAGCTGAAATTGCAAGAACAATTTTGGCTGCTTTAAGTCAGAGATTTTTGCTATGAATGGATCATTTACCAGTTATGGTCAGTCTCTATAAATTTAGTGCATGAGGCATTCTTTCTTTCTATATCAATATGGACCATGTGTTTGAGAATTCTGTTTTTGTGCTTGGTTTGGCCTGTCAATTATTGGATTTTATGAAATACTTACTCATTTGAAATATCTAGTGTTTTGCAGTCTGGTCATGTCTCTGAAGTGTTTCCAGCTTCTGGACTAGAAATTCTTTTCGACAAAAATCTTGTTCCCAGCTACAGTTAGAGGGCCTGCCCAAGAATAGTGTACTAGAATCGTGCACATGAACTCTTTGTTGGTGGATCATGAACTTTCCTGAGATTTGAGTTCGTCTAAACAGAACATAAAAGAAAAGTAGTAAGAAAAGGATTTAGCTTTGTAATACTTCCATGAATGAAGGAGTGCAATAAAGGAAAGAAGCAGATCAAGTTCTGTGCCAGTGGATGTCTCAGTCTCTCAATGCGAATATTTGTTACTAGGGAGCACTATATCGAAAGATTTGTGTGTGGATAGTTTCTGGTTTCAGAAAGGTTTGATTTCGATTGAAGTGGCTAGGACATACATTTGACTTTGCTTAATCTTTCTTTGTGGATCATAGTAAGCTCAGCTTGAGTTCAAGACTCAGATTAGACTTCTTAAAGGCAAAAAAAAAGGGGAAGACATGTGAATTTAAATTTTTTTTCTTCCCCAGCTGGCTCTGGCAGTAGTTGATTACAGGGATTTTGTAATGTTCTATTGAGTGACGAGATCTGTGGCAATGGTTGGCCTGCATAGGTTGGATAGATATGGTGTAGTGTGTCTATACCAATTTTTGGTTCATCATTCCCTGTACCCTTTGTCGCTACAAGACAGAAATTGTGCTGCTGGTGCCTATGTTGGTTATGTTGTGTTGCTACAACTACATTACCTATGCCCTACGGGGCATTCTTTAGTTCATGTCCGTTAACTCCTATACTATGAAACAGGGGAATTTGTGTATTGGGTTTGGGTTTTGTAAACCTAGAATAAAGAAGCATGCACATTCTAGTTAACAAAAAGGAAAAGAAAAAAACTGTGTATTCCACCTCTTAGGTGGCTTCCTCAACATAGAAGCATCTTATTGATTGCAGAAGCTGCTTCCGATGTCTTTCGTGGTTCTTTGCTTCCTATGATGTCTTTCTCCAATGGAGAACCTCACACTCGACTTATTCCTGCCTTTAAAGGCTATAACACCTGTCAAATTTATATTCTTTCACCATGAATGTAAATGCAATAAGAGCCCACCCTTTTCCAGACAATCTTTTTTCAGTCCACACACAAGTTGCCGAATCCAGTGCGATTATTGTCATACCTATGTCTGCCAATGGAATTATTATTATTATTATTATTGTTTTAATCTTTTTGGTCAGCACTATTGCAAAGGGGGAGATGACGAGATTTGAATTCGTGACCTTAAGGTTTATGAATACAAATGGTGGTCTCTAGGCAAACCGCTAACATCTCTCTGTCAATGGATTTGTGTCGTATTTTGTATTGAAGTCATGATGTTTAACAAATTTGGATATAATTTATGGAAATAAAATTTAGGGAGAATTACATCCAGACTCTCTGAGGTTTGTCACATAATCATTTAGACTTCCTGATATTTAAAAAATTACACACAAATCCTTTAAAATTTATACGCGCATAACATTTAGACCCCTGTTATAAATATATCTATTAATAAATTATACTTAGACTCCTTTGAAGTTTGTAGATATATAATACTTAAATCCTTTAAATTTAAAATATTATACTTAGATTAAAAATATTCTAATTAAAGAAAGAATATCAAATTTTTTAAATTTTATAATTAAAATTCCTATTCTATTGTATCATTTATTGAAATAAAATTAAAAATAAAATTTTAATTTTTTCTTAAAAAGTTGTAATTAATATACAATTATATTATCTATTGGAATAAAACTAAAAAATTAAATAAAGGGTCTAAGTTATTCATAATAGAACATAAATTTTTTATCCAAAATTTATGTTTTATTATATCATTTATTGAAATAAAATTAAAAATAACAATTTAGTTTTTTTTAAAAAAATTATAATTAGTATATAATTATACTATTTATTAGAATAAAACAAAAAAAATTAAATAAATGATCAAATTGTAATTGACACGATATCTTTTAACTTTAATTGGGGTAGTTTGATATTTTAATTTGGTCGTTTAAACGACCAAGTTAAATTCCAATAGACAATATAATTGTATACTAATTACGATCTTTTAAAAAAAATTAAAATTTTATTTTTAATTTTATTTAAATAAAAGATAAATATAACATAAATTTTAATCATAAAATTTAAAATATTTGATATTTTATCTTTAATTGAAGTATTTTTGATCTAACTATGACATTTTAAATTTAAGGGGTCTAAGTATTATATACTTATAAACTTTAAACGAGTCTAAGCGTAATTTATTAATGGATATATTTACAGCAGAGGTTTAAGTGTTACATGCGTACAAACCTCTAGGGTCTGTGTATAATATTTTAAATGTCAGGAGGTCTAAGTAATTAAGTGTCAAATCTCAGGAGGTCTAGGTATAATTTTTCCTAAAATTTATGATTTAATTAAATTGGAATGGACTCAAAGAATTTGTTTGGATGAATTTTGAAAAGGAGTTTGGAGTAAATTTTCTAAACTCAAACCCTTATTTGCAAAAATGAGATTCAATATTCAATCCAATTAATACTCATGTTTGGTATACAACACATATACATGTAGGACTCACGGATATATCATAATTATTAACAAATATTTATCTTTTAAATGACTATTTTACCTTTAATCAATTAAATTCATATACATGTTAAGGGATACAATTATCTTTTAGATCATTAACTCCTTACCTATTTTCCAAACTCACCATTCCCCTAGATTTGATAAAATTTGTGATCATACTTTAACCTTTGGGTCAGCTACGGACCTGGTTTGAAAACTCGAGATTAAATTTTTCAAACAATCATGGGATTTGAAGAAATTTTGGACTATATTCTCAAAACCCATCTCGTCAAACTCCTCGTACCTCCTCACCAAACAGCCTCTGAAATTAGATTAAAATCTCCGCAATCCTAGCTACAACCTTGAAAAAAAAACTCAGTTAATTTCGATTATCTTAATTTAAAATTATTTTTCATTTTTCCTAAATTTTAATCACCAAACTTTAAACCACCAAACCCCACCCATGGATCCCCTCATGAACGGTGGAGATTGAAATTAAATAGAATTTGATAAATTTAAAAACGATGGCATTACAGTAATTTCACAAAAAACAAACTCATAAAAAGTCGGCACCAGCAAGTAGCAACATCACTTGTCATTGAAGAGAAAAAAAGCTAGAAAATGTCCGACTCCTCCCAAGATCCTTGTTCTTCTCTCTCTTCTCTCACCACCCTCCTCAATTCCCTCAAGGTCTTCCCGAGAAACTATCAACTTTTCCTTTCCATTTTTGCCCTTGCCACCTTCCCTCTCTCTCTCCTCCTCTTCTGTCTCTCTTTCCTCTCCCACCCCACTAAGTCCCGCGTCCACCACCTCGAGGCCTTGGCCCTATTGACACCGACCCGTTTCGAGGCACGCCACGTCTGGAAGGAGTCACGTGCCGAAGCTCTCTCTCTCCTCCGTCTCAAGGCTCTTTTCTTCTTCCCATGCTACGCTTTCTCTCTCCTCACCGCCATAACCGTCGTTATCTCCACATACCACTCTTGCCCTGGCAAAACACCCACTTTGCAAACGGCGGTAACAGCCGTGAAAATCACCTGGAAAAGGCCACTGGTCACCACCCTATGCATTTACGTTGTCACCCTAACGTGTGCTGAAGTTCCGGGCACGTTAGCGGCTCAGATTAGCAACCCGATTCTCAAGCTCATCGTTATAATTATCGGGTCGGGCGTCGAAGTGTACACGATGGCAGTTACCAGTCTGGCATTGGCGGTTTCGATTACTGAAGAGCAATTCGGGTTTGATGCTATAAGGGTCGGGTGGAGTTTGATGGAGGGGAGGAGGTTAAGTGGGTGGGCATTATCCGGTTTGTTTGTTTTGGTTTCGAATTTGATTAGTTGGAAGGTGGTGAGGAAGATGGATAGCTGGGATTTGTCGAAGGGAGTATCAACGGCGCTGGTGAGATGGTTGTGGGACAATGTGGGTTGGGAATGTTTGTATGGGTTGGTGGTGCTTTGGAGCTATGTTATTACAACGGTTTTCTATTGGGAGTGTAGGAGAAGGAAAGCAATAAAAGACGAAACTGATAGTGCAGTTTAGCTCGGATAAAATATATTTTTAGTCTGCGTTTAATATTTATTTAATTTTTAATTATATTTATTTAGTTCTTAAAATACTTAATTTATATGTATGTGTCACCATCAATCTCAATCATTAATTTTAAATTAAAAGATTTGTAATTATTTATTAATTTATATGTATGCATATCGCATTTTTATTTGTTATATAATAGGAGAGTATTTTAAAAAAAATATTTTTCGACACAGTAGTGTTACCCTTGAGTGCTTATGGTCCTAAAGAAGCCGAAAGAATGAGTTAAAAGGGAACTCCCAGAGAAAAAGGCATTGAAGATGAAAAAATAAGAAGGAAAGAAAGAAAGAAAGAAAAGGCAGAAATTGTTGTATTCTTTTGAGTACAAAATCGAAAGCTTTGTACGTGTCGTCACACCCAATTGTTCTTTTTAGTACAAATTGTCGTTCATTTGTGGAACTTGGACTGAAATATAAGATTCGGAAATGACCTTTTTTTTTGTGCTTTTTTGACACATGGACGGCTATGTTGCAGAGCATGCAGCTTTACTGATCTCACTTTAGCCTTGTAGATATTCACCACCTCCTTCGTAACATTATATCTGTATATCAAGCAAGTTAAAATTTTGATATTTTTTTAAAATTAAGTTATGAAAGATTTATTTATTATGAATATTTTAATCTCGTCTGGCCTTCGATTAAACTAAAGAAAAAATTAATCAAAATGCACATAAATTAGTCCAAACGCTCTGATCGTTGAACCAAAAAAATAAAATTATATGGCTGAAATTGGTTATGGCAGATTGATTCCTACACTTTCATTTTTTGTCTAATAAAATAACATGTGTGTTGTTTATTTAATAAATTTATTTTACTTTTTATTTTTTCAATCATTGAATTTAAATACATATGACTGCAAATTAATTTGATATAATACAAAAAAAAAAAAGAGATAAAATTGATTTTTAACTCGGATAACAATTCATTGTCTCACATGTCATAGAAAATGAAAAATGACTAATTGGGTCAGACCCCATTAGGTAGGTCACTTAAACAGTTTTTAACCCTAATTATGATCTTTGTTGATGATATCGATACGAATTGACGAAGTTGTGTGAAATATGCTAAAAATAATATATGTTTTATATGAACCACAAGCATTACTTGATTTTTGGTTGGCATGGAGATATTTTGATCGACTTATCTAAATTGTCTGAATCATCTTTATTAAAATTGCAGCATGTGACTGGAATACCTTGCCATGATCAACTTTTTCTTTTATTTATTTCTTGTGTTTATCGCTTGATAAGGGCCGTTCGATTGATTAGATATGGGGCAGGTCATGGGCTTGGCCCTAAGTCCAACTTCAAGTTGGCCCATTATTTGGTGGGAATTCAAGGTCGAATCAGGCCCTTAAATAAGCTTGTATTTTTTTATGAATTTTTTCGTGCCCGTGGCTTTGTAGTGATCTTTTTAAGTCATAGGATTCAAACATTTATCCTTTGTAGTGATTTTTTTTATCTACGGATTGGAACAAAAAAAAAAATATAGGAACAATGCAAAGGCCAGTCTTGGTTCAATACGAATATGACTGATTAGAGTTGACACAAGCAACTATAGATAATGGGCTTCTACGCCCAAATCTAATTCTCAATAAAGGCTTCCAAGTTCCAGCAAATCGACTTGAAATTGACTGCTACAAAGCTCACGGCCTAGGGGGAGGAAATTGTTTTGTTGATTATAGCACTTTATGTTGTAAAATTACTAAATTAATTGAATATAAAATAATTATTAACATAAAACTAAATGAGAGAAATTTTAGAGAATGCTCCAAGATTCTCTTTCTTTCAATTTTTCTACACACCCTTCGATTCATATCTGAATCCCTTTTTTTTTTTAAGTATCTGAATCCCTTGTATAGGGAAAAATACAATGACATTTGGTATATGTGGGAGGTTAGATGACATGGGTATTAATGGTGGTGGGTGTGGTGTGATCATCCACCACATGCTATGTTTACAACATTCCATTTAATTCATCACCAACAAAAGTATTATTTTTTTATTTAATGTCAACTTTTATGTATTTATGAATTACGTTTTACTGGTGAAATTTACCTCAGTAAAATCATTTTTTGCGTAGTGACCCTTCAATTTTAGACACCATCATCATCACTTTCTTCTACTCTATAATTTGTATATAAATGAAAGATTTGCTCAACCTATCAATTAAATTTTATACATGAAGGTAGCCATTGAAAGTTTGAAGCATGGTGGATTAGCTTTCATAAAAAAATTCCTAAATTCGTACGCACATCATCTCTAACATCACCCTAGGCACCAAATTTACCCGTTCAATACTTGTGGTCAACCCTAAAATCTGAATCAAATACGTTGCCTAATAAGAGGATTGGATTGCAGTCTCGTTTTAGGTCGAGAATCTTAATTTGTTTACAACATTAACAAAGCAACCATATATGGAAGATATGCATGATTTACCTATTCACATTGTTATATATCAAGTTGAGATTAGCCACGGCTCTTGAAAAGCAAAACTGATAATTAATGGTATAACCAAAAGGTCCTACATCATACTGAAATAGATCGAAGAGGAAGAGTCTTTGATCAAGTTTGCTTACCTTGGTAGGCCCATCTCCTAAAGGGACGTTTTTCTAGTTTCTTAGACTCTGTCTATTTTGTGTACCTAATCTCTCGGACGGTGAAAATTTTATTTGTTTTAAACTTTAAGCTTTCTCTGTCATGATTTGATCCATGAAACTATTTTACTTACCGAAAAAAATAATGATCGCTGTGACAACATACTCCATGTCTAATAGTTTATGGAGCAACCCCCTAAATATTGCTTAGGTCAGTAGGTAGGTACCTGGTATTTTTCGCCTGCTATATGTTGGTGTATGGACTTTGTCAAATACGACCAAGTGAAAGAAAAATCAAGCAATAATCTAGTTTCCAGGAAACCTCATATGGGTTGCCTTACAAAAATTTTAATTTACCTATTTTGTCACTTCGCCTTTCCAGATTATTTTACGATTAAGAGGAGAGAGAAAGATAAGGATAAAGAATAAGTGGTTAAAAGAATATGTTAAGACGTAAGTGTAGACGTTGCTAGCGGTCGGTCCTAACACTAAAACACATACCATTATATTTATTGTCTATCATCTCCATAAAATAAACCAATCTCTCTCACTCTCTCTCTGACTTTTCTGTGCACTAAATAGATTTAATTTGTATAAAATTTTTTAAAATAAGAAGACTACAAATTAGAAAAAATATGAAAGATAATACATGATTTGATATGAAATTGTTAACTTCGTCAGTTGTTATATTTTAGTTCAAAAATAGACGAGGCTCTGTGCACATTTTTATATGTACATTTTTAAAGTATAAGGAGATCAAATCACATAGAGATAATCTACAATTTTGGCTTTCTTTAATTCGATTGAGAAGAAAAAGTCATTGAAACCAGCCAAAATATACAAGTGCATTAATTTAAAACTTTCTGGTTTCTTAGAACTTAGCTTCCTAGTGTGAAAGTGGGAATTGACTGATTCAAATTAAGATGCCTGGTAGAACTAATATATATATACTTGATGTTTTCCATGAGCAAAGCAATTGAGAGGTTCTCAAAAGCTCTAAACCTTGAAAGATCAGCCATGGAATTTTATGAAATTTTCAGTTTTGTAGGAATTCTGAGGGAATCCATCAAACTCCTACCTAAAAATGGGAAGCTCATGGTCTTCATAACCACACTCGCTCTCCTCCTCTACACGCTTTTCTTCTTCTTGAACATCTCCTCTATCAAACCCTTGATCTTTGATTTGGTTGAGATATCCACCCGTGGCGGTGGCGCGAATCCGGTCACAATGATGGCCCATATCAAAGAGGATCTCGGAATCCTCCTCGTAGTCGAATCTATTTTCCTTTTTGCTTCCTTAGTTCTCTCATTATTCGCAACAACCGCAGTCATTTTCATCTCAGCCTTATCTTACTGCAACAAGACCTTATCAATCAAGGACTTGGTCTTGAAGGTGTCAAAATCATGGACAAGGCCATTTATTACTGGATTATACACTATCCTTCTTGGAATGGGATACCTTTCAGTTTTTATGTGCACAATGTTTATGATATCGATGTTTTCTAATAATCCTATCGCCTCTAAAGCAATTGTAATCGTCTTTGGAATTTTGGGTTCAATTCTCTCTCTCCCCTTAACCACGATTATCATATTAGCCTTAGTAATTTCGGTGATCGAAGAGAACTGTTATGGGATTGAGGCACTAGGAAAAGCTGGAAAGCTTGTTAACGGCCAGAGGGTGCAGTGTTTTATTCTGAATTTTCTCTTTCTGGCGTTTTCATGGATTTTATATCTGTGTTTAAGTATGGGGAAAAATGAGCAACTACTCTCAACCCAAATGATACTGGTCGGGTTGTTTCGAATGCATTCCCTTCATCTGGTGTACATGTTAGAGTTCATAGCATTCACTGTGCTATACTTCCACTGTAAGAAGAGCCATGGTGAAGAGATTGAAATGCAGTGGAGCACTGAGTACAGTAAGATATCTGCTGTACCACTTGATAATGATACGCCCTGAAGAACAAAGAATGATGTCTTCGTAAGTGGGATAAGATTGCTCGGACTCTCTTCAACTTTTCGGATGGCGGGTGTCTTATATACTGCACTGTTTGCGTTTTTAATTTTCTTTTACACTACGATAGTATGTGAACATGTTGGATAGATGTAACCACATATTTTGTTATCCATTTGTGTTGCACTTTCTTCACCTGTTTCATTCTGAGTGTGTTTGTTGTGTGTTTTAACTCTTACATGTTTTTCTCCCACTTGGTACAACCATTGCTCAATGAAATACTAACATTTGTTACATGAAACAATTTTAAAATTGTACAGACTAAAGGCAAGTGTATGGATCGGACAACCTTTTGGTTGGTTGGGGGGGGGGGGGGGGGGGGTTGGCTATGATGGAACCAACTCACCTACTCTAGGTTGACTATTGAAGGCCTGGGTTACAATTCTTCTTGACCACATTAATTTCTTTTAGAATTCCAAACTTCACTTGCAAAGAATGACCAGAAACACTGAAGTAGATATGAGTTTCTCCTCAAAATGTGTGAATAAATAGACGAGAGGCAAGGGTTAAACATGGCATGTACCTTTGTTAATTAGCTTAGACTGAGTCTAGCCTTTATGACTTAATTATAACCAAAGATTTAAATCATGAACAGTCTGTAGGCACAAATCTAGATCTTCTCCATTATACTTTTACTTATCTACTATTAATGTGTATGAGATCCACCTTTTATTAGTTAGCCTATCACCAATACACATTTATTTAAAAAATTAGTTAAAAAGCATTAAGCAGCATATAAAATTTATTGAAAAACATAACGATAAAATGTAAAACTGGTGAGCCTGCAAACTGAGAATGGTTTCAAATCGGCAAGAATTTACTCATCATTTTTGCTAAACAAGTTTAGGAATAGGCCAAAGGGGCATCACATTCCGATTCAATTTATGGAGTGTATGGATTGTTATTTTTGACTGATTAACAAAATCCAATTATATTATATCATATTTCATGTATTTAGTTTTGGCTTTAGATATTTAATATTCAATTCTATTGTGACCCGATCCAAATTATACATGTGCAAAAATTCAATGATAATTGACGAAATTAAGTTGAAATTGATACATATATATGTAATTTGCTAAATTTTAGTTGATTTATTCCAATTAAACCAGTATTTCGAATCAGACCTTCAATTCATAGTGGATTCATGAATGAGATTCAGATTCAAGTTTTCATATCAAGTTCAAATTAGAATCGATCAAACTCCGATTCGAATCTAACTGCAGTTTAACAAGAATGCAGCAAGTATAGAAAAAAGATTTTTCCTAACTAACAGACAGGCTGATTCATACACATACAGGAGAAGAAACCAATGTTACAAATTCTCACAAATGGGTGATATCATATGGCTACCCTTATTCATATCACATAGGACTTAACTAAGCTTCACCTGAATGAATGGCAACATAGAGACCTTGTTCTCCTTCATCCCCTACCTTCTCATGGCTCTTTCTGCATTCATGGTAGAAGACTGTGAACACCACAAACATGGAGATTTTCGCCAGGCAAAGCGCCCAAATCCTGGTGACCCTGATGGCCAGCCTCATCCAATCTACTTTGTCTCTTTCCCATCTGGACCAAAGAAATTACATAGACTGTGCCACTAGCAAAAACAAAAAGAAGCATCAGTACACAACCCTGAAGCTTTTTCCCTTTCATGATCTCTGTAGCTCTGTCAATGGCTTTTAGGCCACCCGAATCGTTCTCCACAATCGAAACCACTACACTCAATAAAAAAACAGCAGCCACATAAACATCACAAACTGCCCCTAAAATTGCCACCACAATATTAAGAAGAATCAATAAAAAACCATTCGTGATTGCTGAAAATACCCCAATAAAGATCAAGAAAAGAATTATGATCGACAAACTGATTAAAGTTGCGTAAAAGCTAGTGATTACTGGCCTTGTCCATCTTCTTCCAATCTTTAGAAACATGTCTTCAAGTGTTAGAACTTTTGCAGTGTAGGCTTCATAAGATGAGGAAATTGTAGCAACCGAGGAAATCACTAAAATGGTACAAGAGAAGACCAATATGAGTGATTCCAACAACAGGAAAAGGTGGGCATGTTCAATAATTCCTCTTTTTAAGGTTTTTATCAGCGTCATCGATACTACGGTTCGTCTCCAGAATTGCCAACTTAGAAGATAAATCTGTAACTATGGGTGTCAATGCAAGATGGCCAAAAAATGCCAATACAGAGAAAGAAATGGAAACATAGACCATGATTGAGACCAAAAGCTTCCCATTTCTAGCACTGGTTCTGAGGGCTGCCCAGAGAATTCCCAGGGTGCCCAAGGAAGCCTGTGCTTTTTTGGTGGTTAATTTCTCCATTTGATTTGTTTTTTGGTTTGATGTGTTCATGACAACATTAGCTTATATCATGATTCTCAATAACGGTAACAGATTATGTAATGGTATTGATAATAGTGTACCGGGCATTACGTAGCAGTAACAAAAATCAGAGTCATGAAATTTGGAAGTACATTCACGACTATCTGCAAAAATCAAAATTTTTTATATATTTAGACCAAAATAAAAAAATTCAATTGTTCTGTAATTTATAATAATTTTTTATTATATTCATGATTTTGGTATGCTAAATTACTTAATTAATCCAAATTTTTGGCAAATGAAAGAAAATTAGTCTAAGCAATTAATATCTGTTTATTTGAAAATTGTATTCAAAAAATGAAGTAGTCAAAATAACTGTTAGATTTAAATCATTGGGATAAAATAAAAATATTTTGCAATGCCAATAAAACATATTAGCTATAAAATTTGTGCAAAAAGGGCCCCACAACCTACAAATTTTTACTCTGTTTGACACTTGTAAAATTTATTCTATCCACTATACTGAGGTGTAATAGAATTAGAATTCAGCATTACTGTTATGCAACAACCGTTACGCATCGTAATGACCGATTTTTAGAACCCTGACTTATATAGCAGTTAGTTTTGGCCAAGTATGTTTGTCACTTTTCAATTGATCAATCTTAGGTAGTAACAGTCAAACACAGGTCGATAATTTCTAAGCTGTATAAGACATAAGTTCTATCAGCTAGCTGTTTAAGAGTTGGAGCACATAGTAGCTTAATTGCTTGTTTGGGACATAAAAAACGAAGATTATCTATACTATTAATAATAGGAGATCAACAGTGTAATGTTTTCTCCCTTTATTGGTAGTTATAAAGAGTTAATTACAAATGTATTGGTAAATTAATATTTTATGTGTTTTTATCATTTAATCACCTAGAATTTTTTCTCTAATCACATTTAACTACTTACATTTATCTCTATTCTCATTTTCCACTTCATATTTTTCTCATTCTTCCTATCTGTACATGGGAACAGTATGTACATGACCCCTAGAGAGAAAAAAACAAAGAAGAAGCCGGTTAGCAATTGATGATGCAGAATTGATTCATGTTTTATGGGATCTACAACACAGCATTGAATCTAGACAAAAATGCAGTGTTGATGGGGAACTTAGGGTCGGAAGTTCCAATGTTTTTGTCGACTCTATTGACAAATCCATTAATGATGAACCCAAAAAAAAATGTATCACCTTGTTTGAAAAATTGGAGGGTGGCAAGTCTACCAAAATCTCAAGTGCAATGCTATGTGCACTAAATCACTAGGAACCGTGGGATTAGTGGGTTCTATCATGGATCCTACGGCTGCAATTGATTTGGTGCACAAATTTGGTAAACATAAAATTATCCAAATCTCAATTTCGTTAAGTAATTTAAACTAAGATTAATTATTTTTTACCTCCTTGTGGTTTTGGTTAGAAACATTTTACTTATTTGACGTTTAAAACTATGCATGCACATTATCCCCTTGTAGTTATGTTCTCTTTAGAAAATTCATTAATTTTTTTACGAAAGTGGTCACATATCATTTTATTAGACAATATCATTTGGCTAATACGTAATTATTTTGTCAAAAACTTAACGGTCTATCTAAGTAGAGATCAAAATGACACGAATTAAATGTTTTATGAATCAAATTGACAAAATTGATATAATAAAGACTAAACTAACAAAATATGCATATTGTAAGGACCAAAAATACTAGTAACCCTTTATTATTTCTAACAAGTATGATACCAACTCACGACGGTTACCTTGCATTTATTTTGGCTAGTTCATCCTATTGTCTTTTATGTACAAGAAGAAAAACCAAAAAAAAAAATAAATTGTAAATCAGAATTTTGGGCATACATTATCCTTGCTAGAAAATGTAATCGAAATTGCATGTGGATTAGCAGAATGGTATCCTTCGGGCCTCAGTACATAGAGTTGGTCATTTGGTTCCATCATAAGTCCTTTTCTTTGACACCAGAGTCAAACCTTTTGAAAGTAATGTACCATTTAGTAACAATTTTTTTAGGGTAAAGTAAAAAAAAATTTTGTCAAAAATAAAGACATATTTAAGTACTAATTTCATTATACCTCTTAACATTTCAGTATTATACAATTATAGAAGTTAAATTTATCGGAAGAGAGCAAACTCAAAAATGGAAAAAGAAACATTATAAAACAAAAAAAAAAAAAAAATCTAATTTTTTTTTCATGTGCTCTATGCACTTATATACCTCTATTCAAAACTTCATTCTACAATCTAAACATTGTTTCAAATGGTTGATGTTAGTAAGTCATTGTAAACTGGATATAATTATTTCAGATGGACGATGTTAGTGAGTTATTGTGTTCTGAATACAACCATTTTGCAGGAAAAATGAAAAAGCAAACAAATACAAAAATTCAAACTATTTTAATAAGTGAATAATTTATTGGAGATGGCCGAGAAACCTTACAAGCGGAAATTACCATACAAACGGAAAGCAAATAATTTATTAGTGATGGCTGAGAAACTTTTGCTCCACCATTTCTTATATATATGTAAATCTCGTGCATTACATGGAGTGGACGCTAGTTAGTACATTATGAAAGAGATTACATTTGGGTCAAATTAGGTACGATAGTTTATTAAACCGAAAAAATAAAATATTAGTCCCTTTTTTCATGGTGTATCCTTATTATCAAGTAGTGTAGTTTTTATCATCATGTAGTCGGGGGCAGTGCTCCACTGCAATTCCATCTCTTCACCATGGTTCTTCTTACACCGGAAGTATACCACAGTATATGTCATGAATTGGAACATGTTCACCAAATATAGAGAATATATCCGAAACAACCCGATAAGTATTGTTGAAGTCCCAAGCAGTTCATCATTTTTCACTACCCTGAAACACTGGTACAAAATCAATGCCGCCACCATAAATAAAAGACTCAGAATAAAGCACTGCACCCTATTGCCCTTAACAAGCTTTCCAGCTTTTCCTAGTGCCTCAATTCCATAACAGTCCTCTTCCATCACCGAAATCACCAAGGCTAATACACAAATCGCGGTTAATGGGAGAGAGAGAATTGCACCCAAAATTGCAAAGATGATTACAATTGCTTTAGAGGCGATTAGATTATCAGAAATCATCAATATTGTTGGCGTTGTGACCATTAAAACTGAAATGTATCCTATTCCAAGAAGGGTAGTGTAAAAACCAGTGATGAATGGCCTTTTCCATGATCTTGCCACCTTCAAGACCAAATCCTTGATTGACATGGTCGTGCTGCAGTAAGAGGTGGCTGATATGAAAATGGTTGCGGTTGTAGTATATAGTGCAAGAGCTAAGGTAGCACAAATGAAAATATATTCGACTACTAGGAGGATTCCGAGATCATCTTTGACATGAGCCATCAGCGTGATCAAATCAGAGCCACCAGACACTACCTCAACCAAATCAAAGATCAAGGGTTTGACGGAGAAGATGTTCAAGAAGAAGAAAAGTGTGTAAAGGAGGAGGGAGAGTGTGGTTACGAAGGCCTTAAGCTTCCCATTTTTAGATAGCAGTGTGATGGATTCCCTCAGAATTCCCACAAAACTGAAAACCTCGTAGAATTCCATGGCTGTTCGAGCTTTTGAAATTCTCTCAATTGCTTAGCTCAATACAAAAAAATGAACTTATATAGGTGTTTATTTTGGCCAAATATGTTTGTCACTTTTCAATGGATCAATTCTAGGAATTAATAACAAAACACAGTGGTTGATAATTTCTAAGATGGATGAGACAAATAAGTCAATTGTATCATCTTAGTTGTATGAACTGAAGAACACAATGTTCAAGACGTAAAAAAAATAGAGATTACAGGAGGAAAACAACAAAGAAGAAGCCCCTTAACAACTGCCGATGCAGAATTGATTCATTTTTCATGGGAATTGGGATATACAATCACTGGCTTGAATCTAGATAAAACCATAGTGTTGACGGGGACTTTGGTCGGAAATCCCGATGTTTTGTTGTCAATTCTGTCAACTAATCCATTGTTGGGACTTTTTTCATAACCATGGAAAAGTATGCAGATGTATCCTGTAAGGAATAAAAAGGAAAAAAAATTGGGGGAGAAGAAAACGAGGTTGGAATATTCTAGAGCTTTTACCCCAACACATGGGTTTTAAAAAAAAAATACCCAAAAGAGGGTTATTTTAAAAATATTTCTCAAACCCAATTAATTTTAAAAACGTCAGTTGGAACGACGTTTTAACTAAAAATGTCAGACTAATTGACGTTTTTGTGCAATAGTGTAGTCTCAATGAAAACGTGGGTACAACTGGTGGTTTTTGTATTTCTTTTTGGGAGAATTACACTCCGACTTCTTAAAGTTTGTTATTTAATCACTTAAACCTTTGATATTTAAAATATTATATACAGACCCCCTAAATTTTGTACGCACGTAACATTAGAAAAAATTAAAAATTAGAAAAGGTCTCATTGAAGGTATGTCTATCTAAAGGGGGTGTGAATAAAGTTTTTTCTAAAACATATCATGGGTAATTTAATAAAATTGTATTCTAATTAACACATTTTATCTGACAAGGGGTGACAGTGAAGATTTAGAAAATATAAAGAATATTTTTGAAGATATGATAAATTAGAAAGAACGTAACTAAAATTTTTCCTTCAATTTTATTTTTTCTAACTATGGAAAAGAATGTAGATGTATCTTCTAAGGAGTAAAAACAAAAAAATAAATAAGGAGGGGAAAGAAAATGAGGTTGGAATCCACAGTCGCCTCCGGGGCGAGAATGAACCTTATCACTGAGCCACTCTCTTACCTCGTGAAAACAAAAAGAATAGACTCCAATGTGTAGGCTCTTAAACAAGTGCTCTTGGAACCAAAAAAAAAGTGTCATCTTGCTGCAAACAAATGGAGGGAGCCCACTGGCAAGTCTATCAAAAGCTTTATTAAAGCAGAAGATTTACAAAAATATTATGCTGCCCAAGTCATAATCCAAATTTCTCATGTCAAATGTATTTGCACCATACATTATATCATATCGTTGGTTTCTTGGGCCCCATAATAGAATATGAGTAGTGTTTATACAAAGCTTCAATCTTTCAATGGTTCCCTACTTATACAAAGTTTTCTTGACATTAGTTGTCAAATGTTGAAGAATAAGGTTAGATTGGTGATACATAAATTGAAAAATGTGTGTTCTTATAATGACATATCTATGTGCAAATCACAGGCTACAGGAGATGTGAAAAAGGCGAAAAATAGGCAAAATGGCTATAATGCCCCCTCACGCGACCCTCACATGTTGTTTTCTGCTGGCCATTGAGACGAAAGTTAGGACTAGGGATGAAATTGGTCAAATATGTAAAGGTTGGGGACCAAATTGGTTAAATTAGAACTTTACGGACCAAAATTCTACAAATGGCAAACCTCATGGATTAATAGTGTAATTTACCCTTGGAAAGAATTGATCTTTGACTCCTTGATGTCAAAATCTTAAGACTATCAAGAGTAATCAACCCAGTTTGTTTGTTTCCTCTCGGAATCCTCATTTTTTCATATCTCTAAATGAGATCAAATTTTTAAGATTGAACAACATTACTCTAAATGAAATACATCTTTATCTTAGTTCCTTTTCATTACTCCAATCATTACCCATATAACTCTTAACAGCTAAAGCTGACACTAACTTATTTGTCCCATCCAGCTTAGAAATAATCAGCCTCGATCGGTTTTATTATGAATACATAGGGTGGATCAATTGGAAACTGACAAACAAGTTTGGCCAAAACTAACTGCATTATAAATTCATTTTCCTATGAACATCTCAACCCCCCCAAAAAAAATCAAATGGAGAAACAAGTCCTTCAAGAAAAATTCATCACCAAAGAACCACAAGCTTCCTTAGGCACCCTGGGAATTCTCTGGGCAGCCCTCAGAGTAGGTACTAGAAATGGGAAGCTTTTGGTCTCAATCATGATCTATGTTTCCATTTCTTTCTCTCTGTTGACAATTGTTCGCCACCTAGCTTTGACACCCATACTTACAGATTTATCTTCTAAGTTGACAAGTCTGGATCACATGACACGCGGTATCATTGAGACTGATGAAACCTTAAACAGAGGAATTATCAAAGATGTCGTCCTTTTACTGTTACTGCAATCAGTAATATTGGTCTTTTCTTGTTCCATTTTAGTTTTTTCCTCAGTTGCTACAATTTCCTCCACCTATGAAGCCTACACCGCAAAAGTTCTAACACTGAAAGATACGTTTCTAATGATTAGAGGAAGGTGGACAAGGCCAATAATCACTAGCTTTTACGCGACTTTATTAAGTTTTTCCATGATAACTCTTTTCTCAATCCTTGTCGGAGTATTTTCAGTGATTTCTTATGTGTTTTCACTGATTCTTCTGAATCGTGTCGTGGCCATTTTCGAGGTAGCCTGTTATATTTATTTGGCTGCCGTTTTCATGTTCTGTGTAGTGGTTTCCATTGTGGAAGCCGATTCGGGTGGACTAAAAGCCATTCACAGAGCTAGAGAACTGATGAAAGGAAAAACCCTCAAGGGTTCTGTTCTGATGCTGATTTTTCTTCTTGCTAGTGGCACTGTCTCTATAATTTCTCTAGTCCTGATGAGGAAGAGAGAGAAACAAGGTTGGGTGAGGTTGGCCATCCAGATCAGTGGTGTCTGGGCACTTTGCCTGGCGAAAATCTCCATGTTTGTGGTGTTCACAGTCTTCTACCATGAATGTAGAAAGAGCCATGAGGAGGTTGGGGTGGAAGGAGAAGAAGGTCTCTATGTTGCCATTCATTCTGGTGAAGCTTAGTTAAATCCTCTGTGATATGAATAAGGGAGCCATATCTGTCATATGTGAACATTTGAAACATTTATTTTTTCTGTCTGTGTGTGACTGAGCCGGTCTGTTTGTGATGAAATATCCTTTTTCTGTAACTGAGGTTAAAACTACCACTATCCTGAAATAAAATGTTTCTGCTTCATTGGTATGGTAAATGTTGGTAAATTTTAATATTATATATAATTTATTGTATTAATATTTAATATATATACATGAATCTATATATACAATGTATCGTACATATACATGTATCATATTATCACATACATGTACATAAATACTATCTTATACCTGTATTCATCACTTTTCATACATGAATCATTCTTGTTAGATATATGTAGATTTTGTACATATGAATAAGTTATATACATGATTTCTAGAAAGTTTCAATAGTCTATAAATAAGACCTCTAAGATGGGCATTGTAAGTACTAATAGAACATCATCTAACACATTGCAACACTTTATTACATACTATACACACTTGGGAGTTTAGATCAAAGAAAGATGTTTCTATGGCGGAGCTTTGAACTTTAATCACTTAGACAGAATTAGTTAACATCATACACGACAAAACTGTTAGATTATTGTATACTGGATGGAACAAGTCATGTGAGAAGGTCTGCTGTATTGGATTTGAATTTTGTTGCGCCCTCTTTAAAGAGAGTGAAACAAGTCAGTTTTTTCGTATTAAATTTTTATTATTTTATTTTTTTTTTCTTCTCAAATGGAATTACACATATGAAACTATTTCACAGCAAGTGCAGATTCAAAAAAAGTTTGGATTTTATAAAGTCAGCCAGTTCCGGTGTTCGGCAGAGCCCATTGCAAAAGAATTCGACAGTCTTTGTCTTAATACGTTTGTTCATTGAGTTGGAGATGGCCCGGCCCTTTTTTTTTTTTTTTTTGTAGTCCCTCTTCTTATTATTCTTGTCCCAGGTAGAGGCCTAGAAAGCCCAATCTCTATCTTTAGTAATATCGTAAGGCCATAACAACTTTATATGATGTTTTGGTCTTTAAAAGGCTCATGTGATAATCAAGTAGGTGATTAGCAAAAATCCAATGATTAGAAAACCAAATCACAATTCCATGGA
>CAUOFW020004636.1:536481-547227 GCA_963454935.2 Ilex paraguariensis | reverse complement strand
GAATTGGATGGTGTATGTATTTTTGTATATGTATTATGTTTTATGGAATGCAGGTTAATTGTATGAAATTTCATTGTAATTGATGTTAATTATACATAGCTTATGATAATTACTATGTAGCTACAACCGTTTCAACTGCACAATCATCGACCAATGGATGATGTCGTTATATTTGGCAGTGTAAGTTTATTATCTAATTAACTCTCTCTAAATATATCTTATTGATTTGTTTAATAACTTATTTATTTTAATGTATTTTTTATTAAATGTCGTGACAGATGGATGACGACCTAGAAAATACCGTATGATAAGTTTTTCTTACTCATCATTTTCTTACTTTTTATCTAATCTTTTTACCCGCTTATTTACTATTCAATGTTTTTTTGGTCACAGGTTCGAAGACTTCGTCATAATAATGTAGGAGTGGTAATTCGCAATGAGTATGAACTAAATTGTCTCCGTATACGTGAGGTAGTGTATTCTCACACCTATTTCTCATTCAAATTTTTTTTTTGGCTTTTAAGTAGTATTTTTCTTACACAGAAGGAAAAAAAAAGTCTGATGCTTTGGCGAATGACAAATTTAAGGGGAAAGAAAAAAGCAACCGCTTCTACCCAAGGAACAAAAAATCAAGATTGCCAACTGGTATCACTTTTAATCCTATTCTTTTCTCTATATTTTTACAATGATTTGGATGTTATTGAATTTAAAAAATTTTAAGTTTCGTTTTATGTAGAACGTTGATTTGTCAACAAGGTTTTTGTTTGTCGCATTTAATATTATTTTTTTAAGCGTTTATTCTGTGTATACAATTGAATAACTAGGAACTATGATTTTTCATCTGTCCAGTAATTAGTAAACAATGTGTTAGATGCAACTGTGGTTGGGTAGATAGTTCTGTTAATGCAACACTGATACATAATAAGAGTTTAGTAAATCTTTTGATCCGTATTACTGTTTACATTGTAGCATTATGATTTGTCATGTTACCTCGCGTTGCTATATATACAAAGTGAAAAACGATACGATATACGTTAAATCAATAAAATAATAATTATTTTTTTATGAGTTTGTGGTTTAGGCACCAAAGTATAATGTTATATCACAATCAACATTGCCGCAATGTGCAAGGCTTGCTCCAGAAATGCGTTATATTGGGAAAGAAAATGAGTGCTCCAAACGTCAATTGGGATCAAAACATTGTGCCCCCGAAAGAGAGCGATCAAACATTGTGCCCCCGTTCAGCCTAGATTTTTTCCTTCTTTACCACCGAGCCGTCGTCGCCGAGCATGCCTAGAACGAGAATCAAATAAAAGGTCCCGCCTTCAACCAATGACTTTGTCTACCAAAATTTTCAATCCTGTAACAGACAGTATAGTGACAACAAATGTTTTAGAGTCATCGTCAACCACCTTGCTTCAAAATCTTAATGAAGACACTACAACAATTGTTTCACGGTGGTTGTCTGTGGCCATCATGAATCAAGAAAATCCTCCTCAAAATCTTGAAGAAGGCACACCAACAAATATCTCAATGGTGTCGCCTGTGACTACCATGCTCCAAGACTTGCCTCCTCAAAACCTAGACAAAAGCATAACAACAGTCTTGGAACCATTCTCCCCATGTTCCCCAGAGGCATCGGATATGACAAACATGTTCCAACAAATGCGCAATCTGAATGAAGGCACCAGGTGTTCGCTTAAGTTTTAATTTCCTATTCTCACTCTTGCTGTCTTATTCATGTTCTCATTATACAATCAAATTGTATGACATCTAAATTTTATATGTAGTGCCTATACTGTAGAAGAAGGTGTAGCTATGGATGTTGCACTTAATTCTCGAAACCATCAAATTCCAGATCGTCATTTCCTCGGCTTGATGAATCGAACATGTCCTCATTGTTCTGCCTTACACTGGGTTGCTGAAAAATTAACAAAATCATCTATATCAAATCCTCTCTTTGGTAAATGTTGTTTACAAGGAAAGATTAGACTACCTCCACTTATTGCACCTCCTTTAATGCTTAAAGCATTGTATGACAACAATGATGAACAATCAAAATCGTTTCGTCAACACACACGAGAGTATAATGCAGCTAATGCGTTTACAAGTCTTGGTGCTACTTTGGATGACAGATTAATTGTTGGGAGGGGGCCTAGAACATTCACCATCCATGGAGAATTACGCCATCGAACAGGATCGCTTATGCCACAGCCAGGATGTGATCCAATTTACTCTCAATTGTACATTTATGATCCTAATTCAGCTTTAGATGTTCGCACCAACAGAAATCCTAACTTGAGAAGAGATGTTTTGAAAACCATCCAAGATTGTTTATTGCAAGTAAATCCATTTCCTATTAAATTTCGACAGGCTCACACAATTTTAAGTGAATTGGAATTGACGGGGGTGAATTTACCAGCCTATCTTCACTACAGTTCTGTAACAGATCGACGTCGATATAATCTCCCAACAACTGATGAGATTGCGGTAATATTACCGGGAGATGGAACTGAATCAAGTGGAATGAGAGATATTGTGTTACATTTGAGAGGAGATAACGGTTTGATGCAAATTAATGAGTGTCATCCGGCCTATTTGCCATTGCATTATGTGGTATTGTTCCCTTATGGTGAGCTAGGATGGAATCCAGATTTGAAACAGTGGAACACTTCCCAAGGTGGACCTTCATCTACTCGACTGACACAGTTGCAATATTACAGTTATCGTATGTTCCAACGTGACATTGAGTATTCAACGATTTTGAGAGCTGGAAAATTATTTCAAGAATTTGTGGTAGATGCTTGGGCCGCTACTGAACAAAATCGGTTGACATACTACAAATTGAATCAATCAAAGCTTCGTGCAGAACTTTACCAAGGTCTTACAGATGTTTGTGCAGATGAGCTTGGTCCTGAACAAGTTGGTCAACGAATGGTTTTGCCATCTTCATTCACTGGTAGTGCAAGACATATGTTTGAAATTTTTCAAGATTCAATGGCTATCACGCGGTATAATCAACACCCTGATATTTTTTTAACTATGACTGCAAATCCCAAATGGCCTGAAATTACTAATTCCCTATTGCCAAATCAGATCCCTACTGACCGTCCTGATTTAGTGGCCCGTGTTTTTGAGTTGAAGAGAAATTTTTTGATGAAGGAGATAGAAACAAATAACGTCTTTGGTAGAAAAGTGGCACATGTTTTTACAATTGAATTCCAAAAAAGGGGGTTACCGCACATGCATGCACTTTTGTTCCTTCATGGTTCTGATAAAATCCAAACATGTGCTCAAGTGGACAGAGTAGTGTGTGCTGAATTTCCGGATTGTCAAACTGACCCATTGCTTTTTGAAACAATCATAGGTTGCATGGTACACGGACCATGTGGTGCTCGAAATCCACAAGCATCATGTATGGAAAATGGGGTATGTACCAAGCGGTACCCTCGGTCATTTGTTGAATCAACAAGTATGGACTCTGATGGATATCCTGTCTATCGTCGTCGTAATACTGGTCAGAAGTACATCGTGAGGGGACAAGAAATTGATAATAGAGATGTTGTGCCACATAATCCGTACTTATCAAGAATGTTCAACTGTCATATCAATGTTGAAGTTTGTGCAGGAATCAGATGTGTAAAATACATTCACAAGTATATTTATAAAGGACATGATCGCGCAACAATGGTACTTGGAGGAATTAATGAGATCCAACAATATCTTGATGCTAGGTATATTGGACCTCCAGAAGCTGCGTGGCGATTATTTGGTAATCCTTTACATGAAGAGATTCCGTCGGTTGTAAGATTGGCACTTCATTTGCCTGGGATGCATCGTGTGGTCTTTAACCCTGCTGAATCTTTTGATACGATCCTTTCTAAAGGTGCACATCAAGAAACAACTCTAACTGGTTTTTTTGATTGTTGCGCTGCAAATGAATCTGCACGTGTATTAACTTATCAGGAATTTCCACAAAAATTTGTTTGGAACAAGTCTATCAATAAATGGACTCCAAGACAAAGGGGTTATGCAATTGGTAGAATGTACTTTGCTAGCCCTAATTCAGGTGAGCGGTTTTATTTACGTTTGCTTCTAACTGTTGTCAGAGGACCTACTTCATTTGACTGGCTACGCACGGTAAATAATGTTATGCATGATACATTCAAGTCAGCATGTGTTGCAAGAGGACTTCTTGAAGATGATGAAGAATGGATACAATGTCTTCAAGAGGCTGCAATTATGAGAACGGGGTACCAATTAAGAAGATTATTTGCCATAATTCTAACGGAATGCTTTCCATTGCATCCATTTGCATTGTGGAAGCAATTCTCAGCACATATATGTGATGATTTAGCACACAAGATTCGTACTATGTTTGGTATTTTGAATCCAACTAATGATCATATTGAAGATTATGGCTTATATTTGATTAATCAATTGCTCCATGAGTCGGGGAAGAGTTTAGTTGACTTTCCACCCATGCCACAATCAATTGGAAATTGGAATGCAACAGTTAGAAATAGATTATTGTTTGAGCATCACCAACTTCAGAATGAAGCACAACAGTCTGATGCACAAATTAATGTTGACGGTCTTAATGATGCACAACTTGCTGCTTATACTGCCGTCACAACGTCAGTATGTGAAAACATAGCAACTACTTTTTTTTTGAGTGGAGGTGCTGGGACGGGAAAAACGTTTTTGTACAATACCATTGCAACCAAATTGCGTAGTTATGGACATGTTGTTGTTACTGTGGCTTCATCTGGTATTGCATCGTTGTTATTGGTAGGGGGGCGCACTGCACATTCTACATTTTGTATTCCTTTGGAAACCCTAGACAATTCAATATGTGGGTTCACTAAACAATCAATGCATGCCGAATTGTTTAGAAAAACAAAGTTGATAATATGGGATGAAGTTCCTATGCAGCATCGATACTGTGTTGAGGCAGTCGATCGCACCCTTCAAGATATCAGAGACGATAAAAGACCTTTTGGGGGTATCACTGTTGTCCTGGGTGGAGACTTTCGACAAATATTGCCTGTTATTCCTAAAGGCGTTCGTGAGCAAATTGTGGGTGCATCATTGAGACGGTCTTTGCTATGGAAAGATATATGTGTTTTGACTCTAGGTTTAAACATGCGATTAACTCGCACCGACGTTCGAAATACTAATTTTGCTAAATTCTTGATGGAGGTAATATTTCATTCCACCTTGAATTGTTGAATTTTTTAACATGATGCTTTGAATTAAATCTCACTTTGTGACTAATTATACTCTCATTTTTTAGATTGGGACCAATCCACGTGAAATTGTGCAACTTCCATCTACAATAAACCGGTGTCACAATCTAAATGAATTGATATTTAAAATCTATCCACAATTGGATGTGATTGGTATAGTGACTCCAACCTTTCTCACTGAACGCACAATTCTCTCTGCGCGTAATGACGACGTCAGTGATATAAATGCTGCAGCACTGAATATTACTCCGGGAGAGACAATTACTTTTTTAGCTGCAGATAAAATGTCTGAAGGTGATGAGCTTGACCGTACCATTAGGAATCGATATCCTAATGAGTACTTAAACTCGCTGAATCCTTCAGGGTTGCCACCGTTTAAATTGGAGTTGAAAGTTGGATGCCCAATAATGTTGTTACGAAATATTGCACCAAAGGATGGACTTTGTAATGGCACGCGATTGATGGTTGTTAGATGTGCCTCAAGGGTAATCGAAGCTCAGATATTAAATGGAGATAAAATTGGCAATTTAGTCTTCATTCCGAGAATATCAATGACACCAACATCTTTGGACTTGCCTTTTCGAATGACAAGACGTCAGTTTCCTGTCCGATTAACTTATGCTATGACAATCAATAAAGCCCAAGGACAATCTGTGAAGTTCGTTGGGATTGATTTGCGGACACCTGTTTTTAGTCATGGACACCTTTATGTGGCACTATCTAGATGCACATCTTCAGATCGTATTACAGTCCTCCTTCCAGAAGATGGGTCGAATTGCACTACAAATATTGTTTACCCAGAAGTTTTGTTATAAGATTCTTACGACAAGTAAATGGTATAGTTTAAACAAATTTATTTCTACTGAATTATGTAATCTTTTCATCATTTCAACTTTTAGTTTTACAATGAGATTCATTCTTTATAGGATTGGAGTGAATTTGTCAACGAGAACGATAGTGTATATACAATGGACCTTTGTGGATGGGGCCGACGTAATCAGGTAAATCTACTTTATGTCACTGTATTAAAATAACTTTACTATTCCTACAATATAAATATTGTGTTACTTTTATTGTTTATGTGAATAATTAGGTGGTTGTGCATTCTCCTCATTGGGCAAAGTGCGTTCGTATTGATACGAGGACATTAAGGATAGTGATGAAGAGAAGGTTTAAAGGGATGAATAAGACATTTAAGAGAGTTAAATGATATGCAATCCATTACCGACCTGTCCACCTTTGACGATGACTAACTCATCACTGACCAAACAATTGTTTAGGTATGAAAATCTCTCTTACTAAGACTCTATATTTCTCTATTCTCATGTAGACACACAACACACAATACATGCACAAACACAAACACATAACTGTAACCAATCAAACACTCGCAAATCAAACTCACACACCATTATATTGTCACTAATACAGATTTATGATTGAAATCATTAAGCAAATGAACCGTCTGTTGAAATGATACTAAGAAAATCTTATTTGATTGTAAGTCTCTACATTCCTCCATATATTTTCCTAAATAAATTGATAATTTGTTACAAACTCTCTAAATTCTTACTTATATCAATCTAAATCATTCCAGGGTAATGTAATTAATTTTATTGAATCCAACTAACGAAAAAAGTAAGGGGTCTTATGTTTCGGATTTACAATTGTTTTATTTTGACTCACTTATTTCGATAATTTTTATATTTCAAATATTTTCAGGTATACATTGAAGGATACTTGGTATAAGTTGTAAAGAATATGAAGTTGTTTCTTTATTTTGTGTATGTGTGTATTTTTTGTGTTCCGTCTTTTGTAAAGTTAACTAATTATACATAATTATGATGATTTTGGGTATGGAATGATGGTTGTTTTGGTGGTTTGGGTATGTAGTGATGATTGTAAGTTTTGTAGACAGGTTTATATTTTTCTGTATATCTATTTTTAAAAGAAATTCTGCATAAATTTCTTGAAATTAGTAGGGATTAACTTGATGTTTTGGTGGTTGGATATGTGTTGATGATTGAATATGTATTAATTTTGGTGGTTCTAATTTTTCGTTACGCCGTGCCTTCAGGCACGGGCAATTACTAGTCTCTTTACATTTTAAAAATGACACCGACCTCGTTTAATAATGTACACACACCTCTAACAAATGTTAGAATTCTTAACGGTCAAAATTGATGTTATCAATATAATTCTTAAAATATCAAAAATATTCTCCAAAATTAATTTGAAGAATTTAAATACATATTTTTATTACCCTACAAATTTATCCTATTTATTTCATATTAGGGATAACTCGTGTCTGAAGGCACAATTCAATGTAAATCAATCAGTTAATGCTCCAAAAAAATTAATTTAATTTTCTTTAATTTACAAAATTGAAATCAATATAGTCTCCAAATATTTTTTAGAGACTTTTTCGACGAGTTTGCTCTAAAAATTGGAGCCCAAAAAGATTTCAATCGGTCTACAAAACTTATAGTCTCTTGAATGCACAATACAATCAAATCAAAACTAAAAATTCAACTTGGTTTCATGTGAAAATAGAAGACCATGGAATCCTAACATATAAACAGAACTGAAAAATAAACGAAACAATCCCCTAACATTAGCGATTCATAACCCAACCATCAAAGCAATCAACAATTTCACATAAACCAAACATATCCTCATAATCGTGAAATTAGTTTACCATACTAAACTCAGGTGTAAACAAACAACCACGCAAATCCGATTAAGTTGATATAGTAATTGTCCGTGCATAAAGGCACAAAGTAACAAAAACTTAAATTAAAACTTCAAGAATATTACTATGTATAAAGGCACTTTGCAACCTAAAATAAATTGTTAATTTAAAATAATTTTTACAGCATTTGCTTTAATTAAAAAAATTGAAATCAATCAAGTTCCCACTAATTTTTTAAAAATTTTGGCAGAACTTCCTCTAAAAACAGGGGCCCAAAAAAATTTCAACCTATCTACAAAATTCACAATCATATAGACCAATTATAATAATGCCCCGTACCACCACAATTCAATTCTATTTCTACCACAATCATCATACATCACAGCCTAATTCCATAATCAACCATCAATTCACATCAAAACCAAATATATCCTCATAACCATATATAATTAGTTCGTCGTACTAAACACAGAACAAACAAAATACATGCAAAGTGCACACACAAAACACACACATGCACAAAGATATAAAGAATTTCCTTCAACATCATCTTCTTTGGAGCTAAGAGTTACCACCCCACAAATGTCTGATTGGAATGGACTTTAACTCGTATCTGAAAGCACATATGTAATTCAAAAAAAGTGAACATTAATCTTAAAGACGATGAAAAAAGAAAAATAAATACCTTACATCATCATTGATTTTAAATCTAGTTGGTCGGTCGTAAACATCAAAGAGAGCATGCACAATATCATGTGCGAGTAATGGCGTCTAAGTACTTATAAGTTCTAACTAATTCAATTTAAGTTGTGTCTTATTATTATAGATAGCGATAACCTGCACCTAAATGCACCATACAATTCATAAAAAAAATCAAACATTGATTGTGGACTCAAAAAAAAAAATCAAATATTGAATATGAACACGAACTAAGCTGAAAACCTAAATTGCACCCTTAACACACCACACTTTGCATACATGTTAAACCAAGTATTACTAATATGAATATTCTCATAAAGGCATTATACTAAAAAAAAAAATAGCCAATATTTAATCAAAACATCTTTTTGTTCTTTTACACAATTTTGACAAAGTTTGAAAGTTTCTTCTAAAAATAGGGCCTCAAGAAATATAGACAACCTATAAAATGCTAATTACACGTGTTGTGTGGGTGTTTGCACCATTGGGAATAGAAGATCAATGACTCAACTTCTATTCACCACATCACCTAGTTCAGACGACCTATAAAATTAATGATTGAATGTTTGAAATCGAAGCAATATAAATTGCGAATTTAGTTTTACCCTTTATCAAACACAATCCAAAAATAATAAGTTAGAACTCAAACTATAAATCAAGGAAATCAATAATTCAAGTTATGAAGGTGAAATTTCACCTAAAATGGTAACACCCAAGGCCATGCTTGACCCTATGTTTTTTTTTCCCATTAGAGCAAGTCTGAATTTCAAGACCATGACTCTGCCCAAGAAAACAAATGATTAACATCAAGGTAAAATAAAAACTTGCCCAAGCTTTTTTTTTTCGAAAAGTAAATCTTGCCCAAGCTTTACTCTCAAATGCAATGAATCCTTTAACCTAAGAGCAATGCTATTGATACATAATTTGAGGACATAATGAGTTGTCACCAATGAAATGATAATGAATTCATTTAATGCTACAATGAGACCCATCATCAAATACATTTAACTATCATTTCATTGGTGACAACCCATTATGTCCCCAAATTATGTCCCTCAATTATATCTCTATAGCGTTAGTGTGAACCTAAAAGAAGAAAATCTATAGCAAAACTCAATTACCTGTCTCCAAATCAGTAGCGTTCAAATCTTTTATTAGCTCAAGTGAAATTCAGTTTTTCTTTTATAACTGCAGGTTTAATTGAAAGGAAACAAACATAATCCCCAAAACTTCAGCAAATAACCGCAATAAAGAACCTAAAACTGAATCAAATGCAAAAAATACATGCAATAATTTAATTTAATTTGATTCAATACAAACATATTTAGTTTTACGCAAACTTAAACCAAACCCAAAAAAAAAAATTAAAAAAAACTGGACCTAAACAAACCCCAACTAAAACGAAGAAAACCACCATAAATATCCTATGGTGGTGGGTGGACCTGAAAGTGTGAGATAGAAGAACTAATGCATTTTTCAATCAATGTCACTCATAAATTTAAACCAATCAAAAACAATTCTAAGACTACCAAAATAATATAAATTTCAGACTCAATTTGAGTCATGCACTGTGAGTCGTGAGAGAGAGAGAGAGAATGCTTCGACATGGTAAAAGGAGTTTCAAATTGAACCTAATTATAGTCGAAAACAATTGGAATTGACAACAAAAATTCACAAAACTCGCTGGAGGTTTAATAAAAATTGATTAGTGAGTGTAGTAGATGGAACTTAGAACTTTGAGAAGGGGGTTGTTACCAATAACCAATTAACAACTGGAAGATGCTTGACAAAATTCTCAGTGTAATGAGAAGAGTTGTGCTGCAAAAGAAAGGAAAGCAAATCGACCAATTAGTTATAGTGAACACAAATCCATATTCTGAACAAAAAAAAGGAAAGAGAAATTTAGGTGACCTAATCTAGGCATTTGAACAAAAACCAACTCAACAAAGTTGGGTCTGATATGAAACTCACAAAAGATAATTAAAAGAAATTTCAAACATGTACTATTATGCAATTAGTAATTGCATATTTAGGTCAAATACATTTAAATAAACATCAAAATCAAAATTGTATCAAAACCACAAACAATTTGAACACTTGCAGCAA
>CAUOFW020004636.1:518755-536199 GCA_963454935.2 Ilex paraguariensis | reverse complement strand
AAAAAATAAATAAATAAACCTATGTTCACAAAGAAATCAATAACCCAAATTCAGATATTACATGTGATAGCAATAACCAATAGTCATCTAGTATTATAACTACCAGTATCATGATGGCAAACTAAATATACGTCTTAACCATCTTACATGAAGAAAATGTTGAATTAAAGACATTAACACCCTACTAAAACTCTCAAACCGATCATAGCTATAATATGTGGAAACAACCATGCTTTTAATGGATCTAAGAATGAAAAACGCTAATTGAACATTACCCATTCCTGGCAAAAAGCTATAAAATTAGATGAAGATATAATTATATTGAATTAGCAATGAAATGACTAAGTAGGCAATTATTGTTTGTGACCAAAAGAATTACAGCTTATGATTTAAGAAACATAACTACATACGCCCCTTTTGTTGATATGGATGTTTTGCAGACCGCTTGTACATTTTAATGTGGGAGTAAATTTTTAGAGCTAAGATAATTTTATCATCACTTGATTTGCCCCTTCCCCCTAATGTTTAGAGATGTCTACATTAGCCCTCACGTGGTTGGTTATTGGATTAATGTAGATAGGTGACGCCATCAACGGTTAGGATCAAAGGACTAATGTCCTTCACTCTTTCACCTCCTCCTATTTTGTAACCTACATACACCATGCACATAGACCACAATGGTGCCTCAATCCAACCAGTACCACAATCACCCTCCCAAATCAATATCAAATATTCTTATAAATCAAAAATTCAAGTAGCCTCTACAATCAAAATACAATATGCAAAATTGTGAGAGAATTACTGTGTCAGGGCTTTGATTTCGGCACAACCATAATCAACCCTAACCTCTAGTGCTTATTCAAAATGCTACTCCTAAATTTCCTTTTCANTGACCACAATGGTGCCTCAATCCAACCAGTACCACAATCACCCTCCCAAATCAATATCAAATATTCTTATAAATCAAAAATTCAAGTAGCCTCTACAATCAAAATACAATATGCAAAATTGTGAGAGAATTACTGTCTCGGGGCTTTGATTTCGGCACAACCACAATCAACCCTAACCTCTAGTGCTTATTCAAAATGCTACTCCTAAATTTCCTTTTCAACACATATTAAGTGATCATTAACCNCCGAACACACATTGTATTTGCACTCATTTCTACACAAACCCCTCCGGTCCTCAGAGGGATTTGCAAACCTATGCTATTAGACGAAATGTCTGTCTCCAAAGGCAGTATGCTATGCTAAACAAAACAATCATCAATATTTAATCAAAGTTTTTTTGTTCTTTTAAAAAATTTGGACAAAATCTTTCTTAAAAAGAGGACACCAAAAACATATCAACCTATATACAAAATTAATGTAGGTTACAATCACAACCCAAATCAAAAACATCTAAAAATACTCTTCTAAGCATAAAATCAAGTTTAGAATCATCTCATTATATATTCCTTTACATCTAAAATCAAACTCTACTTAGACTCATTTCTATATAACTCAAAAGCAAAAAATGGTAACATGTAACACCTTTCACAAAACCGTAGACACCCTTTCACCTAAGAAAGAAAATTAAGATTGTTAATAACCATAATAAGAATAATAATCAGTCCACCCGGTCACCAACTCAATTCAAAAATTATAATTTAAACTTGATATGGTTCCAATTCCTTTTTCAAGAAGTTCAATCTAAAGGAGTGAAAGAACTTGAAAATTCAACTTAATGACCTAATGTGGAACATTATACAATGCACTACAAATTCAAGACATTCTAATCAAACCAAAACAACAAACAAAAAGCTAAGAAATCAAAACAAAACATCTAATTCTTGAAACATGACTATTTTACACAGTTACACCATATACCCAACACCACTATGATAGACCCACCAAACCACATAATTGACACAACCAATTACCCATAACCTTTAACACAACCACCTACCATCAACCATCCACCACTATATGCACATCAAACCTGACCACTACCAAACCAATCTCTCAAATTACGTCTATCCCATTCTCATAAGACCTCCATTTGCGTGTGTTGTTTGTATGAGAGAAATAGGGGGAGAGAGAGTTACCTAAGATTAGGAGAGATTGACGCAATTGCAATATTTTGTCCATTAGCTTAAAGGCCTACATTAATAATGACATCACACCTTAATATTATAGCGTGAGAGAGAAAGAGAGAGGAATCCACCCACCTTGCTAGAATAAATAATAAAAACCTGTAAAACATCCCAAGCATAATTTACTTGAGAAAAGTGAAGAATAAATCAAGACTAAACATATAGGAAAAAGAAAGGACCTTGGGGCATTTGTTCAAACATATTTGGGGCATCTGGTTGAAAGGACTTTGGAAAAATAAATTTTTTGTTCCTTTTGGTAGAAGAGATGGCTTTTTATTTTCCCTTAGATTTGGCAATCGCCATTGCATTTGACCTTTTTTTCTTCTTTTATAAACAACCAATGTATATAATGTAAGAAAACGCAAGTTAAGAACAAAAAAAAATGATTGAAAAATGGATGGGAGGTAAACACCACCTCATATATGGAGACGATTAAATCCATACTCATGGCGAATCACCACACCTATATTATCCTTGTGAATCATTCTACCCGTAGACATAAAAACATTTAATAGTAAATAAGCCAATAAGCAAAGTGCTATGACTCATATGCCTAACCCATAAAAGAACTTATATGCCTAACGTATACAGCTTGCATCAAAAACCAACCACNACTCATATGCCTAACCCATAAAAGAACTTATATGCCTAACGTATTTAGCTTGCATCAAAAACCAACCAAAAAAAAAAGGTTATGCACGTATAAAGGGAAAGCACAAAACATGTGACACACTGGTTGGTCGAACATAATATTTATGAGTAAAAGGGCAAGTAAATCAAATTGGTTGAGCATGTATAGTCTACATTATGGTGAGTAAAAGTAACATGTATGCCAACTTTGGCCTTACTTACGCTTTAGTTTGGCTATATCCATATGTGTCGACTTTGTTCATAATGCCACAAATAATGCATAAACCAACATATCCAATTTAGAGAAAAAAATCCCATTAAAAAGAAGCACCATTACACAATGGTTTTTGAGTGAAACACCATAACATAATCAAACTGTTGATTTACCATCCAATTTTACATTTGTCAAATCCTTCACTAATACCCAAGCAAATTTATATGCCCTTGGGACCTCTAAGAAGGGAAAACCAAAGAAAAAGAGTAGAGCATTAAGGGAGAAACCAATTTGATAAATAAAAAATCCAATTTGAAATTTCATCAAAGAAAAAATCCAAAAAGGGGCATATATTTCCTAAAAAAAAAATCATTTTAAAATTTCACAAACCCTATTTAACACCTAATTTGAAAACCCTAAGACTCAAAAACCCAATCCCAAATTAAACATCCAATTAGGTTGATTGTGTGTTTGTGTGTGTGTGTGTGTTGCTGTGGGGTGTGTGTGTGTTTGCTATGTTTTTGTGTGTGTGTGTGTGTGTGTTTTATGAGTGTGTGATCTGTGTGCGTGTGTTGTGGGTTTGTGTGTGTGTGCTTGATTGGTGATAGAGATGAAGAAAGAGATGTGAGATCTATGTGTGTTGTGTGCATGAGATGCAGAAAAAGAGGTGAGACAGAGAGAGAACGCGACTAGAGAAAGAGAGAAAGGAGCTAACCTGGGTGTTTCGTCTTCGCTGGTGGGTTCACCAGTGGTGGCTGAGCCATGGCAGTGTGTTCGTGTGTGTGTGTGTGCTGCTATGGGGAGGTGTGTGTTTGCTATGTTCTTGTGTGTGTGCGTGTTTGTATGTTGCTGGGTGTGTTGTGTGAGTGTGTTGTGTGAGTGTGTGATCTGTGTGTGTGTGTTTGTTTGTTGTTGTGTCTGTTGTGTGAGTGTGTGATCTATGTGCGTGTGTTGTGGGTTTGTGTGTGTGCTTGATTGGTGAGAGAGATGAAGAAAGAGATGTGAGATCTATGTGTGTTGTGTACGTGAGATGAAGAAAAAGATGTGAGACAGAGAGAGAACGTGACTGGAGACAAAGAGAAAGGAGTTAGCCTGGGTGTTTCTTCTTCGCTTGTGGGTTCACCGGTGGTGGCTGAGCCATGGCAGTGTGTTTGTGTGTGTGTATTGTTGTGGGGTGTGTGTGTGTTTGCTTTGTTCTTGTGTGTGTGCATGTTTGTGTGTTGTTGGGTGTGTTGTGTGAGTGTGTGATTTGTGTGCGTGTGTTTGTTTGTTGTTGGGTGTGTTGTGTGAGTATGTGATCTGTGTGCCTGTGTTGTGGGTTTGTGTGTGTGCTTGATTGGTGAGAGAGATGTGAGATCTATGTGTGTTGTGTGCGTTAGATGAAGAAAAAGATGTGAGACAAAGAGAGAACGCGACTAGAGACAGAGAGAAAAGAGCTAACCTGGGTGTTTCATCTTCGCTGGTGGGTTCACCGGTGGTGGCTGAGCCATGGCAGAGAGAGAAAGAAAAGTTGTAGGAATGTCGAGAGAAAGAGAGAGAAAGGCTGGTGGGCGTCTGACAGACTTGAGAAACGTGATTTAAGTTCAGCGTGGGATAATTTTTTTGTTGTGACAAATTGTGAGTCGTTGCATCAAATTAAATGAAATCTGGATCGTTTAAATGAATAGTTTTGAGGGATGTTTAAGACCGTTGGATGAATTAATTTGTGACCGTTAGATTTGTTTGTTGAAACTACCCTGTTTTATATTATATATATAGATTAAAATTTTAACCCCTAAATGTTTAATTTCCTAATCTATCAAATTAATAAGTTAAATATTGAATGCTTCTTGTTTATTAAATAACTAGGGACGGCCTCCATAGCTGAAAGATACAAATACAACAAACACAGCAATAGAATTTGATGATTATGAGTAACAAGAAAAATTATATAGCGTGATCAAAGAGTAGCAACAAACATTTGTATATAAAATAGGATCCGATAAATCAGACTTACCATTCTGATTGGGACTTGACTGATCAGTAATAGAATTTAATAACGACTAGGTAACTAAAACCTAAAGCAGTTTTATTTTTGGGCAAATTAAACTTTGACTCCTACCCTTTTTTGACATTGTTTCTTCCCACAATTATCATGTTTCTCATATTGTAACTTTAACTATATAATAATTAGTTTTACTCTGCCCTAATGATTAATGTTCGTTACGAATTGGACAACAAAATTATTTCATCTTATTTCTTGAACTATGTGTTTTACCCACTTGTTTACATATCATTGGAGTAGAGGTTTACATCATGTGGTATTATTAACGTGATATAACCATTATACCAAGTATGGAGCAGACTGTATGCAAATAAGCCAAATTCAGTAGTTAATCAAGACTTACAATTCAAAATTTCATTAACAAACCTAGCAACTTCAACTTCCCCGACTACTTCAAAAATTAGGCTTATACTCATAAATAAATAAAAGAGAAAATTGCAGTCACACATCTTCTAGTTTATCGTATCTTCAAAAACACCTCTCTATTTTTTGAATTTTCACTGACACATCCGATTAGATTAAAGGTGTCAACTAGAATATAATTTTACTAAATTTCTCATGATATATTTTAAGAAAAATTTTATCTACATTCCCTCTAAATAGATATATTTTCAATGAGATCTCCTCTGTTTTATAACTTTTTTACATTTTAAAATTCAAATTTTAATCGGCCCAAATTTTAATACGCAAAAAAATATAAACTTGAATCGAATTTTAATTGACATGAATTTTAGTAAATAAAAAATATAAATTTTAATTGATTCGAATCGAATTTTAATCGACGGTAACAACTCAGGTTGAGTTTTAATCGGCTTGAATTTTAATATGTAAAAAAAAAAAAGAATTTTAATAGACTCGAATTTTAATATGTAAAAAAAATTTAATAAACTCGAATAAAATTTTAATCGACTGAAATTTTAATATGTAGAAAATTAAATTTTAATCAGTTTAAATTTTAATATATAAAAAATTAAATTTTAAAGGCTCAAATTTTATGTAGAAAGACTAGTTATTGCCCGTGCTTGAAGCACTATGTTATTTATAAAATTTCAACACATAGTAATTAGATTGGTTTTGAACATTTTTTGTTGGTGCAATTGATATCTTATTTTATTTTTGTATTGGTCACCTATTTTTTAATTGCTAATTAGCTTGGACTTTGGATTTTTTTTTTAATTTTCTGAGAATTATATGTTTTCATTCAATAGTGATTTATTTTTGGCATGAATAATAACTTGATGATTTTATTTATGAATTATAAAGACAATTTAAATTTCACTGATTAATAAGAAGTAAGAAGTAAACATCAACCCCTGGTACTAAGATACATGATAAGAAGATCTACTTACGGTGTGCTCAAGGTATGAATCAGTTTGTTATAAGAAGGATGAAAAAATATATAATAAGTATATAATGGTTTTTAATGAAATATTATACCAAAGGTTTTGAAAAAATCGATATACTAAATAACTTACATGTCCAAAAATTGTGGCATTGTCAATTTGAGTACTGTTTTTTGTGTTGTAGTGATGATGTGTATGCAGTTATTGGAGTCAAACGTGAATCTGCAAACCTTGAAAAAAAAAGCACTAAACTTTGAGATATTATGTATTTTACGTGTATTTAATAGAAATATTTTTAATTTTATGCAAATTTTTATCGTAAAATTAGAAATTAAACAAAACCAATCTAAATCAAGGTACAAACAATACACTTTTAACATATAACATTTACCAACAACCAGTTATGACAATACATCCACAACTAAACCACACGAACATTAAAAATTGAAAACAATAAACTATTGCCAAAGCATACACCACTAAACCAACACGAAAAAATCATCAATATTTGTAAACACGCATAAATGTTAAACATTTGTTAACTGCACAGTTATAAAAATTAAACATAAAATATTCGATAACTACCTAATTATAAAAATTAAACATAAAAAATAATCAACATGAAATAATGAGATACTTTGTCATTAACAAAATTTGTAATAAATATTTTTTTAACTAATCATTTATGACAATCAACAATATGTTTTGTTCACTTTCAATAAAAATTAAATTTTTTAGAACTTTAGGTTTTCATGTAATTCTGAGCAAAGTGGTGATTAGGTATGAATAATTGTTCGAAGGTTTTACTTATGGATTAGATATTTGTACTTTTTGTTTGTGTGAAAGTGGTGATGACGATTAGATTGGTTTTGATTTTTTTTTTTTTTGTGTAATTGGTAATAGTTGTTATTTTTTATTGGTCACTTTTTTTTTTCTTTTTTGAGGACTACAGATTTTCATGCAGTAGTGATTTAATTTTGGTATGAATAATAACTTTATGATTTTATTTATGGATTGTATATTAATACTTTTTATTTGTGTGGAAGTGGTGATGACGATTACATTAGTTTTGAATATTATTTTTTTTGGTATAATTGGTATCACTTTTTTTTTATTGGTGATTAGCTTGGGTTTTGGTTTACAATCAGAAAATAGTAATACAAATTTAACACATAACATTTAATAATAATAAAATCATGTCAAAGCATTCACAACTAAAACAAACAATAATTAAACATAACAAATATTTAAAGAAATTACGCAATAAATTTGTAATATGAATTAAAAAGAATAAATTCATTACTACTAACTTGGTAAAACAACAAATTGGTCAAGCAGTGGATAATTTTGGTGAGGTGTAATTCTGTGAGAAATTATTTAAATTATCACATACACAATAATTAAAATAGATTGGATGAATCACACTAATGTTGATCGATTGCATCACACTAATGTTTGAAGTGTTTTTGCATAAGGAAGATGATGAGGTGGAGAGCGACATGTGCGACGCCACTCCTAACATAACAACATAATTGTGCATTTTACTTGGCAGTTTAGTGGCATTTGATATAAAAATCTGGCTATTTCCTTTACNCGATTAGATTAAAGGTGTCAACTAGAATATAATTTTACTAAATTTCTCATGATATATTTTAAGAAAAATTTTATCTACATTCCCTCTAAATAGATATATTTTCAATGAGATCTCCTCTGTTTTATAACTTTTTTACATTTTAAAATTCAAATTTTAATCGGCCCAAATTTTAATACGCAAAAAAATATAAACTTGAATCGAATTTTAATTGACATGAATTTTAGTAAATAAAAAATATAAATTTTAATTGATTCGAATCGAATTTTAATCGACGGTAACAACTCAGGTTGAGTTTTAATCGGCTTGAATTTTAATATGTAAAAAAAAAAAAGAATTTTAATAGACTCGAATTTTAATATGTAAAAAAAATTTAATAAACTCGAATAAAATTTTAATCGACTGAAATTTTAATATGTAGAAAATTAAATTTTAATCAGTTTAAATTTTAATATATAAAAAATTAAATTTTAAAGGCTCAAATTTTATGTAGAAAGACTAGTTATTGCCCGTGCTTGAAGCACTATGTTATTTATAAAATTTCAACACATAGTAATTAGATTGGTTTTGAACATTTTTTGTTGGTGCAATTGATATCTTATTTTATTTTTGTATTGGTCACCTATTTTTTAATTGCTAATTAGCTTGGACTTTGGATTTTTTTTTTAATTTTCTGAGAATTATATGTTTTCATTCAATAGTGATTTATTTTTGGCATGAATAATAACTTGATGATTTTATTTATGAATTATAAAGACAATTTAAATTTCACTGATTAATAAGAAGTAAGAAGTAAACATCAACCCCTGGTACTAAGATACATGATAAGAAGATCTACTTACGGTGTGCTCAAGGTATGAATCAGTTTGTTATAAGAAGGATGAAAAAATATATAATAAGTATATAATGGTTTTTAATGAAATATTATACCAAAGGTTTTGAAAAAATCGATATACTAAATAACTTACATGTCCAAAAATTGTGGCATTGTCAATTTGAGTACTGTTTTTTGTGTTGTAGTGATGATGTGTATGCAGTTATTGGAGTCAAACGTGAATCTGCAAACCTTGAAAAAAAAAGCACTAAACTTTGAGATATTATGTATTTTACGTGTATTTAATAGAAATATTTTTAATTTTATGCAAATTTTTATCGTAAAATTAGAAATTAAACAAAACCAATCTAAATCAAGGTACAAACAATACACTTTTAACATATAACATTTACCAACAACCAGTTATGACAATACATCCACAACTAAACCACACGAACATTAAAAATTGAAAACAATAAACTATTGCCAAAGCATACACCACTAAACCAACACGAAAAAATCATCAATATTTGTAAACACGCATAAATGTTAAACATTTGTTAACTGCACAGTTATAAAAATTAAACATAAAATATTCGATAACTACCTAATTATAAAAATTAAACATAAAAAATAATCAACATGAAATAATGAGATACTTTGTCATTAACAAAATTTGTAATAAATATTTTTTTAACTAATCATTTATGACAATCAACAATATGTTTTGTTCACTTTCAATAAAAATTAAATTTTTTAGAACTTTAGGTTTTCATGTAATTCTGAGCAAAGTGGTGATTAGGTATGAATAATTGTTCGAAGGTTTTACTTATGGATTAGATATTTGTACTTTTTGTTTGTGTGAAAGTGGTGATGACGATTAGATTGGTTTTGATTTTTTTTTTTTTTGTGTAATTGGTAATAGTTGTTATTTTTTATTGGTCACTTTTTTTTTTCTTTTTTGAGGACTACAGATTTTCATGCAGTAGTGATTTAATTTTGGTATGAATAATAACTTTATGATTTTATTTATGGATTGTATATTAATACTTTTTATTTGTGTGGAAGTGGTGATGACGATTACATTGATTTTGAATATTATTTTTTTTGGTATAATTGGTATCACTTTTTTTTTATTGGTGATTAGCTTGGGTTTTGGTTTACAATCAGAAAATAGTAATACAAATTTAACACATAACATTTAATAATAATAAAATCATGTCAAAGCATTCACAACTAAAACAAACAATAATTAAACATAACAAATATTTAAAGAAATTACGCAATAAATTTGTAATATGAATTAAAAAGAATAAATTCATTACTACTAACTTGGTAAAACAACAAATTGGTCAAGCAGTGAATAATTTTGGTGAGGTGTAATTCTGTGAGAAATTATTTAAATTATCACATACACAATAATTAAAATAGATTGGATGAATCACACTAATGTTGATTGATTGCATCACACTAATGTTTGAAGTGTTTTTGAATAAGGAAGATGATGAGGTGGAGAGCGACATGTGCGACGCCACTCCTAACATAACAACATAATTGTGCATTTTACTTGGCAGTTTAGTGGCATTTGATATAAAAATCTGGCTATTTCCTTTACAAATCCACTTGCTATTTGGTTAAAAATTTATTAACACAAGTTAATCGATCTATATCTATATCTATACTACTCTAAAGAGCGAGTATACCTTAAAAACNACAAATCCACTTGCTATTTGGTTAAAAATTTATTAACACAAGTTAATCGATCTATATATATATGTATCTATACTACTCTAAAGAGTGTGTATACCTTAAAAAAATTTTATTTCTATTTTTACCCTCAACAATACAAATAAGTCATACTTATCCTCCATGTTTAATACCGTAATAAACCTAAATCACCTCGGCCCAAAATCTTTCCGATTCTCAGGTGTTACCCTCTCTCCCCTCTATTGTTCAGTCGTCTCTCTCCCCTGTTTATCCATAATTCGGCGCACTAAACCAATTACATCTCTCTCTCCCCTGTTTACTCTCTGTCAGCCATTACTCTCTCTCTCTCTTCTCTCTGTTATTCACAAAATTGGCCGAGAACAAACAGTCATGCCCCTTCTCTTCACCTTCCCCCTCTCCTTCTGTCTCNTTCTCAGGTGTTACCCTCTCTCCCCTCTATTGTTCAGTCGTCTCTCTCCCCTGTTTACTCTCTGTCAGCCATTACTCTCTCTCTCTCTTCTCTCTGTTATTCACAAATTGGCCGAGAACAAACAGTCATGCCCCTTCTCTTCACCTTCCCCCTCTCCTTCTGTCTGNTGCTCAAGGTATGAATCAGTTTGTTATAAGAAGGATGAAAAAATATATAATAAGTATATAATGGTTTTTAATGAAATATTATACCAAAGGTTTTGAAAAAATCGATATACTAAATAACTTACATGTCCAAAAATTGTGGCATTGTCAATTTGAGTACTGTTTTTTGTGTTGTAGTGATGATGTGTATGCAGTTATTGGAGTCAAACGTGAATCTGCAAACCTTGAAAAAAAAAGCACTAAACTTTGAGATATTATGTATTTTACGTGTATTTAATAGAAATATTTTTAATTTTATGCAAATTTTTATCGTAAAATTAGAAATTAAACAAAACCAATCTAAATCAAGGTACAAACAATACACTTTTAACATATAACATTTACCAACAACCAGTTATGACAATACATCCACAACTAAACCACACGAACATTAAAAATTGAAAACAATAAACTATTGCCAAAGCATACACCACTAAACCAACACGAAAAAATCATCAATATTTGTAAACACGCATAAATGTTAAACATTTGTTAACTGCACAGTTATAAAAATTAAACATAAAATATTCGATAACTACCTAATTATAAAAATTAAACATAAAAAATAATCAACATGAAATAATGAGATACTTTGTCATTAACAAAATTTGTAATAAATATTTTTTTAACTAATCATTTATGACAATCAACAATATGTTTTGTTCACTTTCAATAAAAATTAAATTTTTTAGAACTTTAGGTTTTCATGTAATTCTGAGCAAAGTGGTGATTAGGTATGAATAATTGTTCGAAGGTTTTACTTATGGATTAGATATTTGTACTTTTTGTTTGTGTGAAAGTGGTGATGACGATTAGATTGGTTTTGATTTTTTTTTTTTTTGTGTAATTGGTAATAGTTGTTATTTTTTATTGGTCACTTTTTTTTTTCTTTTTTGAGGACTACAGATTTTCATGCAGTAGTGATTTAATTTTGGTATGAATAATAACTTTATGATTTTATTTATGGATTGTATATTAATACTTTTTATTTGTGTGGAAGTGGTGATGACGATTACATTGATTTTGAATATTATTTTTTTTGGTATAATTGGTATCACTTTTTTTTTATTGGTGATTAGCTTGGGTTTTGGTTTACAATCAGAAAATAGTAATACAAATTTAACACATAACATTTAATAATAATAAAATCATGTCAAAGCATTCACAACTAAAACAAACAATAATTAAACATAACAAATATTTAAAGAAATTACGCAATAAATTTGTAATATGAATTAAAAAGAATAAATTCATTACTACTAACTTGGTAAAACAACAAATTGGTCAAGCAGTGAATAATTTTGGTGAGGTGTAATTCTGTGAGAAATTATTTAAATTATCACATACACAATAATTAAAATAGATTGGATGAATCACACTAATGTTGATCGATTGCATCACACTAATGTTTGAAGTGTTTTTGCATAAGGAAGATGATGAGGTGGAGAGCGACATGTGCGACGCCACTCCTAACATAACAACATAATTGTGCATTTTACTTGGCAGTTTAGTGGCATTTGATATAAAAATCTGGCTATTTCCTTTACAAATCCACTTGCTATTTGGTTAAAAATTTATTAACACAAGTTAATCGATCTATATATATATGTATCTATACTACTCTAAAGAGTGTGTATACCTTAAAAAAATTTTATTTCTATTTTTACCCTCAACAATACAAATAAGTCATACTTATCCTCCATGTTTAATACCGTAATAAACCTAAATCACCTCGGCCCAAAATCTTTCCGATTCTCAGGTGTTACCCTCTCTCCCCTCTATTGTTCAGTCGTCTCTCTCCCCTGTTTATCCATAATTCGGCGCACTAAACCAATTACATCTCTCTCTCCCCTGTTTACTCTCTGTCAGCCATTACTCTCTCTCTCTCTTCTCTCTGTTATTCACAAAATTGGCCGAGAACAAACAGTCATGCCCCTTCTCTTCACCTTCCCCCTCTCCTTCTGTCTCTAGAGGTTCCAAGACTACGGTTTATATTGATGAGTTTTTCTTCATCCTGATTTTTTTGGGGGTAGGAGTTGCATTTATTTTTGGATTTGTGCACTTTCTTCCTTTCTTGTGGGTATTGTAAGGTTTTTGTTTACCTTGGATTGAATTCCCGTCCTTTGCTTGTAACCTGAGATCTAAATGCTTTTTGAGAAAAAAGTTTACTAAATCTAGCCATCTAGGGCTTTCTTTCTGTAAACATAAAAGGATGATATTCTGATTAGATGCACATGAAACCCATCCAAATCCAATTTGAGTGTATATTCATATAATCGTAGACTTAACTGTTCTACTTTTCAATAAGTTTAACTTGTCTATTTGCTAGGCTAAAGCCATGGGTCTATTTGTTAGATTATCGAAGATATTTGAATTTTTGCAGTGACAGCTGTTTTAGTTTAGCTTACAAACTCCAGCCTTCTATTATATTCATTAACGAGGTTAACAGTTTTTTGGGACAACGGCATGCAACGGAGAATGAAAGCTGAGTTTATGGCTTTATGGGATGGTTTTACCACAAATTGTGAGTATTCTTGCATTGGCAACCTGCTAAACGAACAAACAACTTCCAAATGCTAGATCTTTTTTTGTTTGTTAGTGAGTAGACCACCTTTTAATAGATTATTTGTATTGATTGTTATTAGTTGAATAATTTGGCTGAGGAATTTGGTGATGAAATTGACAAATTAAGTTTTTCACTTTGTACACAGAGAATGCTCGAATAATGGTTCTTGCTGCAACTAATCATCCGTTAGATCTTGATGAGGCAATACTTAGGCGTCTTCCTCAAGTATTTGAGAATGGCAAACCTAATCGAGGTGATAGAGCAAAGATACCAAAAGTGATTTTGAAGGATGAGAGAACAGATGACAATATTGACTTTGACCACATTGCTAGCTTGTGTGAGGGTTCTACTGGTTGCGATTTACTTGACGTCTACAAGCAAGCAGCCTATTTTCCTGTCAGGGATTTCTTGCAATATGAGAAGAATGGGAATATTGGGTATTCTTGCCTTTTTTTTTTGGTTTTTCGATCTTTTCTCTAAGGTTTCATATTTTCTAATTGACGGACAATGGTATTTTGTTTTTCTGTTGCAGGCATGGAGAACCATTCTGTGACATGCACTAGCTAAGATTGATGCAGGTATAGGGTTGTAGCGACTATTTTTCATTTTGGTGATCATAGGTCTTCCAATTACGAGATTTCTGACTAGATGCCTTTGGATTGAGAATTGTGCTATTTTTTGTTCCAACACATCTATATGTACAGTTTATGCGACTATAATTTTGTTGTTCTTTGCTATTTTTTTAGTCTTCAATTGTACCGGACACTCCAGCTGAGTCGATAGAGTACTTCCTTGATAATGAAGCTCGAGAGATTTAGTTTGAGATTTCAAGATGGAGACCCCGGTTCGTTCTCTAATCTCAGAAAATGTCAATTGGTTGCGTTCTATGAATTTTAAGATTGGGTCTTTTGTGTTTGACAATTTGCTTTCTTTAAAATCGTTGTTGGGATCTATTTTCTATCATATTGATGATGATTATACAACTAGGGAGTCGTGAATTTGCAATTTTAATGTTTTTCCCAAGTTCAATATTTTTGCTTCTCACCCCCGGGGGGAGGGGGGAGGGTTTTGGGATGACCCTCTTATAGAATTTGGCTTTTTTCATGATTTTTTGATCGTAAAGAAAGACACTAGGTTGGGTGCTTATACTGAGAAGATGGCAAATGCTAAACATTATTGTTTTTAACATTGACTTTTTTATTTTTTGTTATTATGACATTTCTTTTTTTAAAGAATGAGAAATTGTATTTATTCATTTGCATGCACTCTATAAGGAATTGATTCAAACTAAATAAATGAAATTTAATAGAAAGATATATGAGAAGTGTCTCTCTTTTAAGTTTGGACTGTTTTTTTGCCAATCTTTGCTTAGCCCACAATCATGTTCCCCTTTCAAGTTTGGTCGGTGAGATTTTTTCATTTTATATGCTTCCTGTTATTTTTAAAATTTTACATTTATTTGTCAATGTGTTTTAATAGCTCAAGAATCAAATGAAAGAGTTGCCCACACTTTCCTTGAAACCAATTGTGTAGCAACGAATTGACGAAAGCTTGGCTCATGGTAAACTTGTGCAATATATGATTTCATCATGGATTAGATAAGGATATAAACCTGAAAACAGACTTTGAGAATATAGTGGCTGATTTAGGACCAAACATACTTTTTTCTAGGAATGGAATTTAGTTTGGGTAGACCTACAAGTTGAAACATAACTCCATGTATTGTGTGTTATTGTTCAATATAAATCAAATATGGAGACATATGATCAAATCTTCGAATCCTAAACCAATAAACTTAGAAATCAGCAATATAAACTAATAATCAAAATGATAATTCAACATATTTCACGCGCAAGCACATGTAAATCAACTTAGGTGATTAATCTCAAACACAAAAAAATTGCAGATATACGAAGACATAGTGAGTTGCTTCATGCAATGATAAATTGAGGATGGATTATGAACAACTTTTATTGTGAGAGAGCAATTGACAATTTAGTTGAAATATCATAACAATGTAAGTGCACGGAGCTCATGCTTCAAATACAAACCCACTATAAAAAGGTTAGTTACTATTAATACAATATAGACACCACATAATCATCTAGGTACCATTGTATTCTTAAGTTGCAATGTAATTGGGTATGCATAAGCTAGACTACATAGTTGAAGTTTGCGATATTTTGAGATTTTCGCTTATATGTTGTTAACGAGCAATATGAGTACATTACTGTCTGACATCCTACATTATTGGTTCTTTTTGTTTACTTATTCTTTTGCTTAGATACTAATACATTCAAATTTTAACAAGGTAAATTAATTATTCCTCTGATAAATTTGCAGCTGTTTTTCTCATCAAATTATCAGGAAGGCCACAGATTCATCATGGCGAATATATTCCTCATTCTCCACTTTCATAGCCTGACACCAATTGACACACTTCTCTTTCGCCCCCTCTTTGTCAAATGATGTGAACCCCAATAGTCTTGCTTTGAGACCCAACAATAATATTAGAAATACAACCCAAGAAAGCCAAATTCAGGTCTATGGATGGAGAATTTAAACCTGTTGAGAACTCGTTTCAAGAACCTAGATTAGATTAAAATCTAGACCCATTGAAGAACCCTTCTCAAGAACCCAGATTACAAGAAGGAACGCCACAAAGGTTGTGATTTACCTTTGATAAGTTCAAAAATTCAATCAAGAACAAGAGGAGTAAACTCAACTTAATTGAATTTTCTCTTCTTTTTTTTTTCTACTCTTTTTTTTTCTTCTGTTTTTTTTTCCACCAACTGATTTGATCACAAACTAGATAATAAACAATTGACAAAACCCTAACAATAACTCAAACCCTTGAACAATGAATTTTTTTTTTTTGTAACCCCAGAACAATGAAGCCTTAGAATCTATTATGCAAGAAATAAAATGATAGGATATGACCTGATTGGAAACCTTGTTTTGATACCAAATGATGTGAACCCCAATAGTCTTGCTTGAGACCCAACAACAATATTGGAAATACAACCCAAGAAAGCCAAATTCAGGTCTATGGATGGAGAATTTAAACCCGTTGAGAACTCGTTTCAAGAACCTAGATTATATTAAAATCTAGACCCATTGAAGAACCCTTCTCAAAAACCCAAATTACAAGGAGAAACGCCACAAAGGTTGTGATTTACCTTTAATAAGTTCAAAAATTCAATCAAGAACAAGAGGAGTAAACTCAACTCAACTCACAATCAAAATTCATTCTATATTGTCTCTCCTATTTCATTGATAGAACACCTATTTATAGGCTGGTCATTACAAGGATTAGGAAACTTCCTAAAATAGCTATTCTATTTAAGAAATATCTCTTACTTGTTGGTAAAGAAATATCTCCTACTTTCCTAAAACTCTTGGAGAAAAAGAAAGACATTCAACCCTTTAATTGGCTGATCACATGCCTAAATAGAATAAGGAAAGTACTTGGTATATGTAAGACCCTGTACTAAAATTAAATAAGAATACTAATATCTTAAGAGTTTTCCAAATATGAATAAAATGAGGATAAAAACTTAGAATCATTGTTGAAATATTAATCATGAAGTTTGAGTTTCGAACGGATTGACTTTTGGGTCAAACTTAATTTTTTTTATCAAAATAACATTACCATTGAATTCGGGAGGTCGGAAAACATTGGGAGAGGTAATATGGGATGTATTAGAAGTTAGGAAGTATTTTAGAAGTAAAACCAAATTGGAGTGAAATTGGGTAAAAAGGGGTGAT
>CAUOFW020004636.1:479917-518382 GCA_963454935.2 Ilex paraguariensis | reverse complement strand
TATTGTTTAAACTTGAGATCTCTTTTAAAATGTCACTGTTTTCATTCCAAACCTATATATATGTTAGTTGTGAAATGAGACCGACCGTTTGCTATGTTTTTCAAACCTTGTTTGAGTTGAGAGGATTTTGCTACAGAGCTTCGTGCTCACCCCCTACAAATAAAATTTTTTCAGATTTCACACTTGAGGAGGAGTTAGGAGCCGAGGAGCCCACCCATTGGAAGACTCCGCTTGACGGGGATGTGGATCCCGAGGTGGACGCTTAGAGCGACACTTTTATTTTGTTCTAGACTAGATTATGCTTAGAATATCCTTTTGAACTCTAGTTCATTTCTGTTATTTCCGCTGCGTTATATTATTACATTTTGGAGATGTAAAGGCCAAGATTAGACCTATTAATTTGGGATGATAGTGTGGATATGACATATGATGAATGCAAGTTTATTTTATGATGGAAAAATGGACCCGGTGTGGTCAATAGTTATGCATATGTGGACCCGGTGTAGTCAATTGTAATATAATTGTACAGGTTGTATTTTGGGTAGAGCTCCCCATACAAAGGAGACTCTGCCCAAATTTTGTTAAAATATGAATGGTTGATGAATGAAACTTTCGTCGTGATGAATTTTACTTAAGGCTCTCATACGGTAAATGATTTTTAGAATGTAATGTCACCCACGGGGGTTTTTGAGGCGTTACAGTATACAAGCTTTACAATTAGACCTTAAAAAGAGTGAATAGTGCATGGTTACTGTAGCATGAATAGTGCGCCGCTACAGTAACTACAAAAACCCTAGTTCTTAAGAAATAAAACATGTATGGGCTAAGCAACCTCAAACCCACTTATTCTAAACTAATAGTAAAAATTCTTTAAACAAATTGAAAGCCTTAACAACAAAAACCCTTATCTCTAAGTCATGTCTTCACGTCTTCCATATCTTGGATCAAGTGGATCAAAATTGGTTCTCCTTCTTTCAAGCCCATCTTGAGTGTTGGGCTCTTGCTAGCTTCATCCCACCAATCCTTGCATTGCTTCTTTGATCTTCTTGGCTCTTGATCTTGTAATTGACCCATCTGGACATGCCAAAGATCTTTAAGAGTAGGCCCACCTTGGCTCTCATCATTATGCCCTCAGCTTTTGCGCATTGGCATTGCACAACCATCGGCGTATGGCTTCATCAATGAATTTTTAGTTGCAAGTAATGTATCTCAGTAGTTCAAGGGATGATTTTTGGTTCTTGTATGTGATGGGTGTTGTTGGATTTATTATATTTGTATTCAGGTTTTTCATAATATTTGATCATTAGCGAGTTAGCCAGTCAATTAGGATAGGCCTCTTCCTCTTATTGATGTTGAACTGTTGTTCTATATAGTCTGGTGAAACACAGGTAAAACTCTACACACAATGATTATTGTTTAGTCAACAAAACTTCAATTCCTTCTAATCACAATTCTGTACAGAACAATTGTTTTAATCTGAGTGTCCAATTGCTTTTTTTATTTTGAACATAAATCTAGATATTATTTTCTAGGCAAAAGATATGTAAAAAGTGGGTTGGGGTTGAATGTTTCCTATCAGAAAACAATTAACTGGTAAAATAAGAGTAGATTTCAATGAGAACTGATCTAAAACCTTGTACTACCACAACATTGACTTACTTTAAAACCATTATGCATATCAAATTCACCCAAGAGAAATAGTAAATTTAGAATCTTCGAAAGTAAAGCTAATTAGTTGAACAGTTTGTAAGCCAAATTCTTAAGGAACTTTTATACAAAGTGAACTAATTTTTACATGCTTATGCTTCATTATATCTTCCATAATAGGCTCTTCAAATAGATCGTCCATTTTGACGTCTTATTGATTTTTAGTATCTAATCATTAGATTTGCAGATCTAAGAGTACACACTGAGCGACAAATATCATGTGGTCTTTTTCATTTAACACTGTTTCTGTTTATTCCAATGACATTGGTACAGGTTGGTCTCTATATGTTCGATGTTCATCCCCATCTGTTTGTGTAACATCCTCCCATACAATAAAATTATCAACTGATGGTCTTGATTCCTTAGTTTCTTATGTAAATTTCACGCCAAGATCATTATATCAAACTATGAACAAGTAAATAGAAAGGGGGCATCCACATAATTGAGCAAGAGTACGCTTGTATCATTGCCTCACTACTGATCAATCTATTCTTGAGATTGAGTTGTTTGGTATACTACAACAAATTGATGTTGATACATGGAGTAGAATTTATTAATATATTAGGCCTAAGAACATTAAACTATTAGCAATTCAAAACTTTCACACAATGACAGGAACCAAATTGGTCATTCTAACAAACACAAAAAGCTGAGCCATCACTCGAGAACATGATGAACTTTAACTAGGTTATATGGACTAAAATCGTCAATGAGTTACAACATAAGGATTCATAATGTTGGTTTATAAAAAAAAGATTCATAATGATAACATCGAAAGGCTACATCCTGTCTCTTGTACTGGTAGATATGCATTATGTGCCACTTCTTTTTCTTCTGCTTTTTACTGTCATTTTTATTTTGGGTGCTGAACAATTCAACTTTTATCCTATCAGATGAATGCACATCTGAAAAACAATGTAGCGGCTATCTTCTGAAGTGTGATTAAATGTGTAAATTTATCAAAAAAAAATGATTATGCCGTTGGACGAATATTTATGTCCCTTCTTTGTTCTGTATTTTTTTCCCTCTCTTTATACCCAAATAAATGCATCACCTGTAGCCAGAATGCTGATATGGGGACCTTGTAGATTTGCAGTTCATCCAAACCTCGCATACATCTTCTGTGCACCCTACATTCCCACCACAAGTAGCGAGTTGTCATTAGAGCTTGAAATTTGATCCTTCTTTTGTCTTTTCACGCTGAAAATCTTTCATGTTATTAGCAAAGCAGGGAATTGGGTACTTTTTATCCCTATTTTCTGATCAAATCCCATGTACAAAGATGGAAAGTCTTGACTTGATCTTTTGCTTCTAAACTGTAATCAGATTGATTAATTGCCCTTATTTCTTCAATGGTCTTGATATTACATACCAAATGAACATCTCTATCTTTTTGTGACAAATGATCCCCTGCTCTCTTCCACCTCCGTTTCAATTACTGCTGCAGAGACAAAAGCTTGTCCAGGTATGGTAGATCATATCGAGGATTGTTAGAGTATGTGTGGCTCATATTTACTGTGTGCATAATGGCAAGGAGGCAAATGTTGGAGCGGAGCCCGCGACGGCATCTGCCTTGTGGGATTTGTATAAAAGGGACGCTGATTAGTTTGGGGTGCGGGGGCAACGCCCTCGCGGTACGGTACAGGGGTATTTTTGTAAATACGTCCGTATTAGGGTTATATAAATATTTAAGATGTAACCTTACTTTTAAGAATGAAAAAAGAACGGCCGCTCGCTCTAGTGGATGTAGGCACATTGCCGAACCACGTAAATCTCTGTGTGTTATTTTCTCTTACTTTCTTAATTGTTTGATTCTTTACTATTCACCATAATTGCTACACGATCACAACAAGGACTCAATTTAGTTTCATTCCATCCCACTCTCCCCTTGATTGAATAGATGATCGCCAATTGAAAATTCAGCGAATGAATGGTATGCTTGCCAAGGTCTTGTCTTTTATCATGGGTTCTATATTTTTCTATAAGATCATTTTCCTGTCAGTAATAGGATGCCTTTAAAGTATACATTCGATTTTGAATTTTGAATGATGAGTACTTTTTTTCGGAGGTCACAATCAGCTATCTATACTACTTATAAAAGTAAGTAAACTTCAAAAAATTTTAATTTCCAACTTTATCCTTGTATAATATTTTTAAGTCAATTATTTCCATAGAATCAACTTATCTTTTAATTCATTCTATCCTCTAAATCAAACTTTCCTTTAATGCTATATACAGTAACTGTAGTGGTTGGTATTCTGCCACTAAATATACGTCAATCATCAATTCATGATCACTATATGCATTAAACACATTAAGTAAATCAGTTACTAAAATAGAAATTGTGCCTTTTCATCTACTGCTATTGACTTCCCAAAAGCTTCCCACTTTTCTCTTCCTCATCATCTCTCTTTTGTTATTTTTTTTTTCAAGTGTCTCTGACTCTACAGCTTCATTAAATTAATGTCTAAAGCTATTATGAATGTATCAATTGCCAACTGGAATTTGATGCTCCCAAGTTCTTTAACTTCATACGCTTTTCTTCTCGCTCTCATTCTCTCACAAACAGTCTGTGTGTGCATAATCAAAGGTATTGCTTCACCAGGCAAGGATTGAACAACAATCTTTATTCCTTGTATTTAAGTAATCTATCAGTCATAGATTTTGCTTGGTGCTATTAGTGATCTATCATAGTTATTGCATGCTGTAGTTTTTCTTTAGTGATCTTTTCTTCAATGTCACTGCTCATGTTGTTTTAAATGTCACAAACTTTTTTTCATCATGCAATATTGAAACGAATACAATGAGTTAAAGATCAATGTTTTATATTATATGAAACCAAACATTTATGTATACGATTCAAGCAATGTACTTTGCAGTACTGTTGTGTTGTCCCTAATTGATTGGTCTGTCAGTTATAGTTTTTTTAAACAAAAATTTAACAATGGCTGAAGTAATGTGATATCATTTGCTAATTCTAAAAAGTTCAATTATAAGCTTTTCTATTTGGTCTGAAATTTTCTGTTGATTTGTTTTAAATATATTATTATTAAATGCCAATATTTTCACTTGCAGGATCAAACCAAGCTCACCAATCATATTCAATATTAGATCATCCACACCTGAACTCACAATTGATGTTGATGATTTTGCAATTCTTTGAAAGAATTTTAGGTAAATACCAGTTGTTTTTTACTTATTTTTAGCACTAAACTTGCGAGGTAATCAACTAAGAACTACCTTTGATTTGACTCTATTTCTTAGGATTCTATTGATTTTGATGCAATTTCATTTGACTTTCTTGATATTTATTGACATTACTTAAAGCAACCAAACATTGTGAGCTTTTAATATTCTTTTGTCCGTTCTCTCTACGTTATCTATATTCCTTTTTTTTTTTGGTGCATAGTATTATCTATATTCTAGCAATGTAAAAATTCTTATTGTACCAACATTCTTTATATTGAAATTCAAACTGCAACAGAGTTTCTACACTCTCGATTATAGCATTTAAACTTTTTTGGAGTTATAGTCATTGTCTTGGTAATTAAGGAGGTAAGTGTAATTCAACAAAAACTTGGAAGCATACGCTTAAGCAATAACTAGTTGCATGTTTAAAAGACAATTCCAGCTCTTTCTATTCTCACACTTGCCACTACACTTAAGTTTGGCTTATGAAGTATCTTTAACAAACCATCTTAATTTAAAAGTCATCATAATATTGTTATATTAGAATCAATAGGTAATTTTATTTTTTTTTGAGAACAATCAAATTAATAATGATATAGATATGTATGCTTAGTGATATAGTATGGATCACTAAGATTTTGACTTTCTTGGTCACTTATGACCTTTAACTAAAACCTAAAAGAGATCAAATTAAAATTTCACCAACATTATGAGTAGGAGATTTAAATTTAAAGAAGCTTTAATTTATTAACATTTAGTGTTTCGTTTATGTCATTCCTTGGGATTTCAAACACATCAAAGCCTTGAACCATAACGAACATGATTTTCTGGGTTCCACCAAAAACCATAACATATGATATTATCTATAGAAAATAAGTGGGACGTAATAAGAATACATACAGGTTCCTTTAATTTTCATTTTCCATACTATAGTCTCCTAATTACTACATTACGATATTTTTAGGGCTTATATGGCTGCATTTTACTAGAGGAAAAAAAATTGTTTTCATCATCTCATTGGCTCATCCTTATCTTTCTTATTCCACATTGATTTTAGTATAATTAGTTGAGCAAAGTGTCCACTTCTCATTTCAATCCATGCCTCATCGCAACATTTTTCAATTAATCTTTTAAGTATTAAGAATAAATGAGAAAGAAGTAAGCAAGACTTTCATTTACATATATATAGTTGGCCAACCCACTTAAACTCTTATCTGAAGCCCTTTCCTCTAGGCTTTTGTATCATGCTATGTACTAGGGGATGAAACACTTAGTTTTCACTAAATTTTCCATCACATTGTAAGAGGATTCTTTGATTAAACTTATCAAGATTAATGTCACCATATATTCTTTGTATTAATAAGTGTGTTTTTATGAATAATATTTTATAGTTTCACTTATTCTAATTTTTGGGAGTTAATTTGTTGCAGATCGAAGAAATGAAAGGAATTGAGACTCTAGCCACACAACTATATCCTTTTTCTCTTATGGTTTTGTGGGCATATATGCTCATTTTCTGGTTGCATCTCTGCATCACTGATGAGTGAAGACTACTTCTTTGAGTAACCAAATGGTCATAGTAGACTCTTTTGATCATAGGCCAACGACCGAATAATTGAGGCCACAATACACGCAGTCATTAAAATTTTCTAATACTTGATAATCCAATTCCATTTTCTAGGGTAGCTAGATAGTCTGTGGAGCTTCATTACACTGCAAAACTTTATTTTTTTTGAAGAATGATCTCATGGAGGAGTGCATATTCTTTGGACACATCTTCTATGATACTAATCAAGGTGACACATTCCTAGAGACTAGAGTCAATTGAGAGTGTTATGGCTTTGTGCGTTGTTTATGCTAGCTTTAATCTTCATTTTTTGAAGGATTATTTGGGATGACTTTATCATTTTTCTTCTAAAAAATTTTGATTTAACATTTCTTTGCCTTTTCAAAATGCTAGACAATTGATTTAACAACAATGCATCCATTAACTATTAGTTTAATCTATACTTTGATTTTGGGTGGTTTTTTTGGAACGTTATACTCAATTGGGGAAGTCGGTCACGTCTATAATATTCAATATTTAATACACAAATGGTTCACGTGCAATGCATGTGGGCACCTACTAGTAGTTAAAAAATATCCACTTCTCGCATAAAGACTATAGTTATAGAACATTAACGTTAAAAATATCAAAAATTGAACTTCTAGAAAGGTAGCAGAGTTGATAAAAAAAACTATGGTCTTGACCTATGCATAACGATGCATTCAACATGTTGAGAATTTTTTAGTGAAGTATTACTTCCATATACCATATTGGACCCTCGCCTCTGTACATTTTGTGTTGCTTCATTCTCTTTGGGGATCCAAATTTGGGGACAAATAATTATATGTTTTTTTCATCATGAGGGACATAATTAACCATGTTGCTTGAAGGTCTGGATATAAATCAAAAAATTGTGTTTTTCTTTTAGGTTTCAAGTGTTTGAAGCATATGTTGGATTGTTGTTGCTTAAAGTTGCATTAGTTAGTGCTGCTTTGAGGAGCTTTGCATTACATGAAAAACATGTTGTGGTGATGATTGAAGCAAGCATTTGGATTTGTTAATTTTACATTTGCATGTTACTGTTTAGTAATGTTTGTTTTCGCGTTTAAGTGACTCACATTTGGTTTTTGAAAGTAATTTTTTTTTTTTTGCAATTCTTTGTTTTTTTCTTTTAGATAGATGTTAACAAATTTACGTATTTGTTTTAGAACTACCGGTTGCTATTGGTTGGGTATATATCCGTAGCTTTATTACACTTTCATTACTTGAACATATCTACTTTGAGGATGTTATTTTCCATGATCAAATTTGTTGTAAATTGTATATGCATACACATTTGGCATTAGTCAATGATTGAATCATATGTCAAAAGGATGTGCTTTAAACTTTCATGGGTGTTAGTTATCAAAGTGTGGCCATTATAAGAACACCAAGAAAAATTATGCGTCTGATGCTTTTCTCATTAATTGTGAGTCTGGGGTCATAAAGATCAATTGGAACCTAGGACTCCCTTCGAAAATCAATGGCTTACTGAAAAATGGGGAACTCTTATGAGGGTTTCCTCATTTCATCTTAAAGTAAACTAAATTAACAGCCAATGGGCAACATGGTGCGAGTTTACTATGTATCCAATAAAAGAAGGGGAAAAACACGAGTTTTCTTCTTTTTTCTTCTAATTCAATTAGGGCTATAAGTTGAAAAAAGAAGAAAACCATTTTTATGGACTGTACTAAATCCCAAAAAGCACTTGAAATCTTATGAAATCACTCAAGCAATTGTTAAGAGGTGATAACTTCCTTATACTACTAAGCCCAACAAAGTGAGAGTTGAGTCGGTAGAACATGGAGTATGTAACGACAAACAATGATTTCAAATTTCTCTCCTTACCCCAAATTGTTATGACAATGCAAATCCATGATGTCACATAAGAATACCTGTTAGTTTTAAGGGAATGGAGATGATCAGACACATGGTAAACAATGAAGTGCATGAGTGAAAATAAACCTCAAAGACATTCTTGGTTGATTGTTTAAAGTTGTTGGACATATACCTCTATCATTTTGTAAGAACTTTGACAAATTTTGGATTAGTGTTTAGGGTCTTACTTAGGTTTCTAGAAGTTGATGTTAGTGTAAAACTCATATACTTCTATAACTTTTTTTTTTTTACATTGTGCTACTACTGAGAAATGATTGAGGAGAAAGGAAAAAGAATCTTGCCATCACTAATGAATGGTCTGGGAGGTGATGCTGTATGGAGTATGGACACTTGGGCTTTATTGCCATTTAAATTTAAATGACATAAAATTTGATTGAGGGTAATTTATATTAGAAGTACATTATGGTTGCCTTGTCTTATACTGTGAATTAATTATATATCTCACTCTTTTAGAGAGTCAATTATGTTTCTCATACAAACGCCTTTATTTTTTGTTGTGGCTCATTATTTGTTTTGGTAGACCTACATGCCATATGGATGTACTGTGGTTGTAATATTTTATTCTTACAATGGTTCACATGCAACGCACATATGCCCCCAACTAGTACTCAAAAAAGACTATATAGAGAAGTCACGAAATTAAGATTATACTCAAAACCTTATTTTAGAGCTTTTGCAATCAATTATCGGATTCGACTTAACCAAATTAATAGTCTTTCCTTAACTCGCAACCTATTTCAATAATTAAAAAAAGACCCAAAATGCCAATAAAAAAGCATAAGATAGCAATTTCAGTAACTAAGAATGAAAGGAAGCTGCACACACTCACACACACACTTAATGCACACACAAAACACGCACACTAAACATAGAATGCGCCAACACTGAACTCAAAAAAACACACAAAACATAGAAAAACACACACATAAGAAAGAGAGTGAGTGAGATGCACTGAGCTTACTGTGGGCTGTGGTTGTGCATGGTGAGAGAGAGAGAGAGAAGGAAAAAAGAAGGGAAAAGGAGAATGGTGGTTGGCTAGTTGTAGGTGGAGAGAGAGGCTGGGAGAGAGGCAAAAAGTTACTGAGCTTTTTCTTGGGTGCTTCGTTGCTTGAAGTAAGATAGAGAGATTAACAGAGAGAGGAGGCGGGTGAGAGTTAGGGGGAGAGAGAGATAAGGAAAAGAGAGAGATAAAGAAAGGATCTACCAAATTCAAAAGCTTCTAGCATCCTATATTTAAAAGAAAATATGAACGAGAGTTTTGGTTTAGGAGAGTCCATCATTAGTTGGGTGCTTCACAGCCTGAGAGAGAGAGAGAGAGAGATTAACTGAGAGAGGAGGAGTGTGTGTTTGTGTTTGTGTGTGAGTGTGTGTGTGTGAGAGAGAGAGAGAGAGAGAGAAAGAAAAGGAAAAGGTCTGCCAAATTCAAAAACCAGCATCCAACATCTTCTATTTGGTTAGGAGAGTCTATCATTAGGAGAGTCCTACTGCTAGGGGATGAGAGTTTTGGTTAGGAGAGTCCTACTGAATTTTGAAAAAGTGATGGGTGGTAAAGAAATTCAAAGATTAATTAGGGTCGTTGGATCAATAATCTCAAAATGATCTGAGCCGCGAAAAGTTCAAGACAAACTAATTTAACTACTTTATCAAAAAGATATTTGGAATTATTATTACAATTTAAAAATTAATCAATTTTTTTAAAAATCTTAATAACTATCTATCCAATTATGTCATATTAATTTTATTTATATATATTATTTTTCTAATTACATAAATTCTTCCTCATGCCATCCATCACCACCGGCTCCACCACCGCTTAAACCCAATCACAACAAGGAATAGCACAGAGAGAGAAAGAGAGAGAGAGAGAGAACAACCCACCAAGACAACCTATTGCAGCCTCCGCAAAGGCATTCCTCCAGATGCCTAGCCTCCCCAGCGAACACAATCAAAAGAAAAGAATCCAAAGTCCGGAGCACAGATTCGAGCTTTTCTTGATCTGGGTACTCCGGAATTTGAAGAGCTTACTTGGTTTTCCAGTTATCCACGGTCCATTTCTTGGAGACCCAATCTGGGTTTGTCAACATTGGTGTTGCCGTTGAGATTGCTGCTTTAGCCAATGTGCTTGATTTTGGAGGCTTATCAAAGACAATGGGGTTTTTGGACAACTCAAAGTAATGGACGACAAAGAGCGTTGGATTGATCTAGTGGATTTGGTTAGGTTGGTGGAGAGAGAAAAATGGTGGGATTTGGAAGAAGGTAGGAGAGATTGAGTTTCAACAATCGATGTTTTTGAGGAGAAGAGTATTGGTGCTTGTGAGAACCATTGTTTTGTGGGCAAAAGGGTCTGTGTTCTTGGGCACTGTGTGTGGTGGTGGAGGCGGTGGTGCAGGAAATGCGGTGGAGGTTGGGGGCGATGCAGGGAAAGAGGGAAAAATGGTATTGCTTAATTGTTGGGGGCTTCGGGCATAGAGGATTTTAGGTCATTGGTCACGAATCGTGGAGTTTGTATTGGGCATGGGGTGAGGGTTTAGATGTGAGCATGGATTTGATCAATTAATTAAGGGTAAAATAGTCTATTTATTAATTTTGTTAATGTCGTTCACTATTGGAGTCCCAGTGTCATTTTTAAAATGTGAGGGGGTGCCTATGTAATAAAATCAAATATCAGGGGGAGTGACTGATATTTACCCAATAAATTATTTTCATTTTAATTGACCAAAATGCCACCGATAAAGACTTCAAATGACAAACAAGACCTTATTCGAAGAAATTCCAAAAAGATGGTGGATTTATCAAATGGTTGACAAAAATGTGGGAGAGATTTTTTTTTTTTGGTTATTCTAATAATCTGATTAATTCATGCTATACAAAAGACAAAAATTTTTAAACCACCTCTTGTTCTATGATAATTATGTTCTAAACCTCAAGATGGAACTCAAATTCCTCTCTGTTCGAGCCTTTGTAAGAGCATGTAGAGTGCTACCTCGAGTTTCAACAGTTTTAGTGATGAGCTATCAGTCTTCAAACTTCTGTGATAAAATCTCTCTGCCATTTCTGCCTTCACATACCCAAAAACAAACATTTTTTCGTATGGAGCCACCGGTCACCGTTTAGTATGAGTTTATGTTTATTATTTTTCTAATTACATAAATTCTTCCTCCTGTCATCCATCACCATAGGCTCCACCACCTACACCATCGCCTAAACCCAATCACAACTAGGGATAGCACACACACACACACACACACAAAGAGAGAGAGAGAGAGAACAACCCACTAAAAACACCCATTGCAGCCTCCGCAAGGTGTTCCTCCAGATACTTGGCATCCCCAGCAAACGCAATTGGAGGAAAAGAATCCAAAGTCCGGAGCACAGATTCAAGCTCTTCTTGATCTGGGTACTCCAGAAGTTGAAGAGCTTTCTTGGTTTTCCAGTCATCCACGCTCCATTTCTTGGAGACCTTATTTGGGTTTGTCACCGTTGGTGTTGCCATTGAGGTTACTGTTGTAGCCGTGTGCTTGATTTTGGAGGCTTATCAGAGACAATGGGGGTTTTTGGACAACTCAAAGGGATGAACAACAAAGATGGGTTGGATTGATCAAGTGGATTTGGTTAGGTTGGTGGAGAGAGAAAATTGGTGGGATTTGGAAGAAGGTAGGAGAGATTGAGTTTCAACAATCGATTTGTTGGGGAGAAGAGTACTGGTGCTTGTGAGAGCCATTATTTTGTGGGTAAAAGGGTCTGTGTTCTTCGGCATTGTGTGTGGTGGTGGAGGCGGTAGTGGAGGCATTGGTGTAGGGAATACGGTGGAGGTTGGGGGTGGTGCAAGGAAAAAGGGAAAAATGGTATTGCTTAATTGTTGGGGGCTTCGGGCATAGAGGATTTTAGGTAATAGGTCACGGGTCGTGGAGTGTTGTCTTGGGCATGGGGTGAGGGTTTAGATCTGAGCATGGATTTGATCAATTAAATAAGGGTAAAATAGTCTTTTTATTAATATTGTTAACGTCGTTCACTATTGGAGTCCCAGAGTCATTTTTAAAATGTGAGGGGGTGCCTATGTAATAAAATCAAATATCAAGGGGTGTGAGTGATATTTACCCAATAATTTAATTTCATTTTAACTGACCAAATTGCCACCGATAAAGACTTCAAATGACAAACAAGACCTTATTCGAAGAAAATCCAAAAAGAGGGTGGATCTATCAAATGGTTGACAGAAATGTGGGAGAGATTATTTTTTTGTTGGTAATTCTAATAATCTGATTAATTCATGCTATACACAAGATAAAAAAATTTTAACCACCTTTTGTTCTTTAATAATTATGTTCTAAACCTCAAGACGGAACTCGAATTCCTCTCTGGTTGAGCCTCTATAAGAGCATGTAGAGTGCTACCCCGAGTTTCAACAGTTTCAGTGATGAGCTGTCAGTCTTCAAACTTCTGTGATAAAATCTCTCTGGCATTTTTGCCTTCACATACCTAAGAACTAATATTTTTTCGTATTGAGCCACCGGTCACCATTTTGTATGGGTTTATATTTATTATTTTTCTAATTACATAAATTCTTCCTCCTGCCATCCATCACCACCGGCTCCACCGCCGCCTAAACCCAATCACAACAAGGGGGAGGGAGAGAATAACCCACCAAAACCACCCATTGCAGCCTCCGCAAGGCCTTCCTCCAAATGCCTGGCCTCCCCAGTGAACACAATAGGAGGAAAAGAATCCACAGTCCGGAGCACAGGTTCGAGCTATTATTGATCTAGGTACTTCGGAAGTTGAAGAGCTTTCTTGGTTTTCCAGTTATCCACACTCCATTTCTTGGAGACCCTATCTGGGTTTGTCACCATTGGTGTTGCCGTTGAGGTTGCTGTTTTAGTCGATGTGCTTGATTTTGGAGGCTTATCAGAGACAATGGGGTTTTTGGACAACTCAAAGGAATGGACGATAGAGATGGTTGGGGATTGATTTAGTGGATTTGGTTAGGTTGGTGGAGAGAGAAAATTGGTGGGATTTGGAAGTAGGTAGGACAGATTGAGTTTCAACAATCAATTTATTGGGGAGAAGAGTATTGGTGCTTGTGAGAGCCATTGTTTTGTGGGTAAAAGGGTTTGTGTTCTTGGGCACTGTGTGTGGTGGTGGAGGCGGTAGTGGAGTCGATGGTGCAGGGAATGGGTGGTGCAGGGAAAGAGGGAAAAATGGTATTGCTTAATTGTTGGCAGCTTCGGGCATAGAGGATTTTAGGTCATGGGTCACGGGTCATGGAGTGTTGTCTTGGGCATGGGGTGAGGGTTTAGATTTGAGCACGTATTTGATCAATTAATTATGGGTAAAATAGTTTTTTTTATTAATTTTGTTAATGTCGTTCAGTATTGGAGTCCTAGTGTCATTTTTAAAATGTGAGGAGGTGACTATGTAATAAAATCAAATATCAGGGGGTGTGAGTGATATTTACCCAATAAATTATTTTCATTTTAACTGACCAAAATGCCACCGATAAAGACTTCAAACGACAAACAAGATCTTATTCGAAGAAAATCCAAAAAGAGGGTGGATCTATCAAATGGTTGACAGAAATGTGGGAGAGATTTTTTTTTTTTGGTAATTCTAATAATCTAATTAATTCATGCTATACAAAAGACAAAATTTTTTAAACCATTTCTTTTTCTTTGATAATTATGTTCTAAACCTCAAGACGGAACTTGAATTCCTCTCTAGTCGAGCCTCTGTAAGAGCATGTAGAGTGCTATCCCGAGTTTCAACAGTTTCAATGATGAGTAGGGATATTAGTGGACTGAAACGGGGGCGGGGGGTATAGTCTCCATTTTCATACCCCTTTAAAAAACCTTCGTCCATCCCCGATCCACCCCTGTTAACTGGTATAATTTTCATCCCATTCTCGTCCACAGGAAAATTTTTAATCCCCGCCCTCATCCCTGCTACCCCCGTACCCGCCCAAGCCCAAGGTCAAGCCAACATAATCCAAAATTCTAAATAAATTCAACATTTTAAATAATCCAACAACATTCTCCAATAACTACTTGAATTTAATATAATTCAAACAACAAATGGGTAAATGTTGAAAATACAAACAACATAACACAATATACCTCATCAAATGTCCAAAATACTACGTAATGGGGAATGGGGAAACTTTTCATATAATTGTCCAACATAACACAACACATGTCTTAACAAATGTTCAAAATAACAAACAACAAATGTCACTACTTGAATATCATATAATTCAACATAACACACAACGTAATGGGAAAACTTTTCTGCCATGTAGTTTCACACGGTCACACCTGTAATTTAATAAAGAAAATAAAACATAAAAAACTATAATAATTGCATAAAAAATATTTTGTATTTACTAATAAAATTGATTGGTTAAAATTGAAAAATTACCAACTTAATCATCTCTTAACACCATCGATAGTGGTAGAATCTACTTCTTCAACATCATTTTCCTATATTATTAAAAAAAAAAAATTACATTCTGTCAAAGAGAAATTTTCAACTAAAACGATATACCTCCTCATCATCAATATCAAGATTCTCCACTAATGTGTAGCTCTTCATCAATTAATGGGCATTTGGAATCAATATCTGATTGAAGAGGGGGAGGAGAAGGCTATGGTTCATAATCACTTCTTTGCCTCGCTTCACATTTGCCTACTAATTCCAAACAAAGCTCCTTAATCCTCTTCACTTCATTTAAAGTTTCCACACCTCCACACATTTTCTCATAATAATACTTCAAAATTCCCAACTTATACCGTGGATCTAAAACAATGGTTATTCCCATAACACCATGAATCACACTCAAATATTTGTTAAACTTTTCAAACATATTCAAGGTCATATCTTTTATCACGTCTTTGGGACTTCAAATTTTTATATTTCTTCATCGAACAACTTTTAAGATGGTCATGCAAGTGACTAGTTCCATTCTTAGCACCACCAATAAGCATTTTCTTACATTCATTGCACTTAGCCTTTAACTTCCCATCAACTGTTTTCCTCTTGAAATGATCTCACACAATTGATCTATACCTATCTATTTCACCAAGAGTCATTGGAGTTGAGTTGGTAGATTGATTTTCATCAATAGAAATTGGAAGTCGGTTGCTTTCATCCGGTGTTGCAGAAGTTTCAGGAGTTGACATATTATTTCTCACTTCTTCTCCTTGCATTATTTGTAATCAACTAAGTAGAAACCAAACTATAATAAAAAAAAAAAATCTATCACTTTCGACTATGGGGGTTGAACTCTGTATACTAGTGAAATAAGGATAAAACAAATGGTAATCAGCTTGCTGCCTCTTTTTTGGTCAAAATAACCTGCAAGCAATATGGGGAAATTTAACTTTCATGATTTGCATATATTGTATAGTCCATTCATTGTAATTTGTCATGAACTAAAAATATGACCGACTCATAGAAAAACATACACAATGAGACTATATAACCATACTGGTGTAACAACATACCAATTGAGATAACCCAAATCAAACCCACCAAGTTTCCCCATATGCAAGACAACATATGGAGCAAAAATTACACATCTTTCCACATTCTCTTCTGTATCATGAACTTTTCAAAAAGCCCAAAAATACATAATACTAACATGGTGCATACAATGTTCAGCAGTGGCTCACTAGGATTTGCCCAAAACTACAACAGTACCCCCCCTCACCTCCCTCCTCCAATTCCTCCTTTAACACTGCATTTCCAACACCAGTCAAAGTAGGATAAAAGAACTCTTATTCCATGATTGGATGTAGAAACCATGATAGTGAATGATGATGTATCTGCAAACTTCACCTCATGTTCATGAGAACCTCGGAACATACATTTATTTGTAGAAAACTCGGGTGACAATGCCTTGGAATTTTAGTGCAATCAATCATTTGTACCATCAAAGCTACCCATTGCATTAACCCTCTTTTTCTCTCTCCAATTCACACCCCACACTTTCACCTCTGCAACTGTTTGTTCTCTAATTCATCCAAACCCCATTTCCTCCCTGAACCACTGCTGGTTTTATAGTCCCATTGTGTATGTATTTCTATGATTCAATCATGTTTTTGGCTTATATGATCTACTCAAGGACAGAATAGAGAGAAAGATCTAAAAATCAAAGGGAAAAAAAACAGAATGAAAGAATATAGGGAAGATGGAGATTCGACTGAGAGAGAAACGTACTTGCAAAATCGAGATCTGCGAGCAAGGCAGTGATCAACGAGTGCAACGGGACACAGAGAAAGATGAAGGCGGTCAGTTATGAGGAGCTGCTGAGTGCAGTGATCAGCGATGACCAATGGGTGTCTGTTTCACTGTGTGTGTGTGTGAGAGAGAGTGAGAGAGAGATGGAGGTAGGCGGCTGAAGGTTGATAGTGGAAGAGGTGGTATATATATATATATATATAAATTAACGAGTGTAACGGAGACGGGGTGGGGCGGGGGTAAGGGTAAGTTCATCCCCGCACGGGTTTATACAGGTTTTTTCGTATACATCTACCGTCCAATATATATGATCCATCCCCATTCCAAACGGGACAGGTTTGGACAAATACCCATTTTCCCCCGGTCCCTTGCCATCCCTAGTGATGAGCTGTCAGTCTTCAAACTTCTGTGATAAATTCTCTTTGGGGTGTCACAGAAAGAACCAGTAACCGAGCCAATGGTGACAAAGCCAAACGGGATCGAAGATATAGAAGCTCAACCCCTGAAAGGAGTAAACCAAGATGCAGGGAAGATACCCAGGAGATGAATGACAGGAGGAAGTCATATCACACAGAAGACCAAGAGTATGCTTGGAAGTGCTTCGTTACGAAAGACCTTAACAATATGTTAAAGTGACCTGAGCAAAAACCACTAGATATTTAGCAAGAAGGGCCGCTGGAGAATACATTGGAGGACCAGTGGCTTCCTCTTTTACTAGATGGAAAGAAAGAAAAAAGGTCTTGAGTAAGTTCACCATCCTGAGCTTCAAACTATACAACAGAAAAATAGAACAAACCGTGCATATCCGCCATTACAAATAACTAAAGGCAATCCACAAGAAGAACAAAGCTTTGTTGTGCAAAATGTTCCCTAGCAGCCTAGGCGAGTTAACAATGAAGCGGTTCGACAGCCTGGCTAAAGATTCTATTAACAGTTGATTAACACTCACCGAGCAATTCACAACTCGGTTCATCACTAGCATTTGACAACCGAATGACATTGGGGCATTACCCTCTTTGAAGAAAACAAATAGAGAGTTGCTTCTCAAATATGCTCACCAATATTGGGAAACTATGAATGAAATCAAAAGCTGCAATCTTGAGATTTCTGTCGCATCCTTCAAGGTCAATTTACCAAAGAAAAATCAATTGTATTAATCGTTGACACAAATACTGGCATTGGGCATAGAAAGGCTCATGGATAGAGTCCAGAAGTATGCAAAGGTTGATGATGACCTCGGTAGGGATCCTAAATAAGATCAACCTAGCAAGAAACAGATTTGAAAGGAAAGATTGAGTGCACAATCTCGGTTCAGGTCGAAGGGGAAGGAAAAAGAGGGTTTCCCCTCAAGATCTTCATTTTTCGGGGTGAACATAGTGTTCAAAGGGCTAATTTACAAATTCTTATCCCAAATCAAGGGAAATTCGTTCTTTAAATGGTCAAACAAGTTGGGAGGAGACCTATAAAAGAGAAACCCAAATCTGAGATGCTCTTATCACCATGATGTAGGGCACATGATAGAAAACTTTCGTTCTCTAAAGCAGCACCTCAAAGAACTTGCCTAAGCTAGACACCTCTTGCAACTTATGGAGACTAAAAAGGTAAAGATTGATAGAAATGGAAAATTCAACACGGCCCGGGCAGGAATGATCGATGGCAAGAGTGACAAAAATGGCAGGGTCCGACAAGAGTGATCAATGTAATACATACGGCCTCCAACCCAAACATGACCACAAAAAATTTGGCTCAGGCGTATATACAAAAAGGTGCCCAAATGAGGGAGATTTATGAGGTTAGTGTACCATCTGATAATTGTAAGAAACAAAAAATTGATCAGCTTGAAGAATTGGTCAGTTTCTTAGAAAACAACCTATCAGTTGTTCATCACCCACATAAACGATGTCTTTGTCCTCACTTTTCATATAGCAAACTTCGAAATGAGAAAAGTCTTGATCGACCAAGGAAGTTCATCAAAGATTATGTATTCTGGGCTATTTCACAAGCTTGGGTTAAAGGACAAGGAATTAAAGCCTAAGAGCACTCCACTAGTTGGGTTCAGTAGAAAGATGATCTTGCTAAAGGGGAGAATAAATCTCCCAATATGAGTCGGTCTAGTGGGCACAATGACTGAGTTCTTAGTGGTTGAGGCAAACTCGGCATACAACGCCATTATGGCGCTAACTTGGCTCCATAAGATGAAGGCGGTCCCATCCACATATCACCATATCTTGAGGTTCTCAATCGAAAGAGGAGTTTTTGATGTCCATGGTGACCAAGTCAGTTCAATAAACTGCTTCTTCGCCTCAACAAAAGGGACAAGGATTAAGAACAACCAAGGAAAAGATGCAATGCCCCAACCATCCAAAAAATAGCAATTAAAGAATGAAAGGTCAGCCATTAAAGAACCGTTAATTGGGCTGACAGAATGTGAAGTTGAAGAATTGAAGAGAATGTGGGACCAAGAAGTTTTTCTTAGTGGGCACTTCGTTGGAGCTGCACGATCAGAAGGCATTGGAGGTCCTCCTTAAGAAGAATGTTGACATATTTGCTTAGACCCCCTACGAAATGCGAAGAATTGGCCTTGAAGTCATTTGTCACCACTTTAACGTTGACTCAACTTTCAGACCAGTTAAGCAAAAGCCATGCAAATTAGCAGAAGGTTCAAAGTGGCGGATAAGTTAAGAACCATATCTTTCATTTTTCTCATTCTCCTCTTCTATGCATGTGTTCTAATGTTTCAATCTCTTTTCTTGTTGAGGGTAAATAAAAAATTGACTGTGTCGTCAGAGAACAGAAGTCCTGAGCACTCTTCCTCAACTTCTTCAAGGCAAGAAGATACTATCATTCTAGGGGATCAAGGACACAACACAATGGCAGTTATAGTAATTGCCACTCCTTTGAGCCAATTTATGCACCTCTTACCTATTAAAGTCCAACCAACACCTTCTCGATGTGATCTTTTTTGTTAAAGCTAACATCATCATTGAGGAGTCTATTTGAGAATATTCTACCACTCCAACCCTTGTGCCTATTGAAGATTCAATCAAGTTAATCCTTCTTAAATGGATCCTTCTCAACAGAGCCATTCTACTAATCCAAGTCCTATCCCTTAGGAAGTTTCCTACGAAGGTCCTGCTATGCCAATTCCTCCTAATGATTCTATGGCCAAATAGATCAATTGGAGAAGCCCTTCCCATTTGCTTCTTTTGTGAACCAACTAATTTTCTATTGCTTCATTTTTCCTATGTCTTGTCTAGCGTTTCACTAACCAACTTTCTTTTTCTTAGTCATTGCTTGAATCTACATCTCATACCTCAATTTCAGACTTTGATATCGAGGTTATCTACTATAGAGCAGATGAATTCATAAAGGTAGTTGATTCTATGTCCATATCTAGCATTTCTCTCCCTCCTGTTAAAGAAGCTCTGAAGCAAGAATTCTCATATTTCTTCAAACTGCTTGAGCTTTCCTTTGATCAACTCATCCAAGATGATCTCTTTGTCATAATCTCCTTCTTGGTCAAGATTTCTATTGTTTCATCCACTTATTTCACAAAACAACAACAAAAGCAAGTGGCTGACATGGGCACTCATCTTTAGACCAAAATCTCACAGGCCTATTATTTCCAAGATGAAGTGAAGAGTAATATATGCTTTATTGATTTTGTGAAAGACTTTTCTCCTTGGCTTACTTCAGGTAAAGAAAGTGAGGACAAGTTAAAGAAACAAGCTGCCATCTTACTGTAGGAAGAAATGGAATTCAGAGAAAAATTGTCAAAGAGAGTTGAGAATATAACAAAAATAAGACAAGAAATAGATAGTTTGCTTTTTGAAAACTAAGTAGGGGTGCAATTTGGACAGGCTAACCCGATTTCAACTCGAAAAAATTAGAGCTTGGGCTAGGATTTTTAATACTTGGGTTGGGCTTGGGTCAAAAAATATAACCCGAATTCAATTTGGGCGGATCTCTGGTTGAGGCATCGGGTTCAACTTGAATTAATACTATATAAATACAATTTTATACGAGGGTTAATCTAAAGTCTGTGCCTCCCTCAAGACCCTCACTTATTCTCGGTCTCTCTCACTCTCAGATCCCTCTCCCCTACGCCTCCTCCCTCTCTCAGCCTCCTTCGTCTTAGGTGAATTTAGGAGAATATTATATAATATATGTATCAGGTTTAGAACAACAAGAATACTTTGGACTCAACCCAAACTCAACCCGAATTGAACCTGTAAAGTAACCCAAAATCAGTCAAAAATCATTAACCCAAATTCAATTCGAGCCCGCCCGAATTAAACTTGAGAAGTGCTGGGATTGAGCCACTCAACCCGAGGGTAGGGTTAGGGTTGAAGATTATATACCTAGGGTTGGGCTAGGGTTGATTGTCCAACTTGTCTGAGTTGCACCCCGAAAACTAAGGAGCTGCTGACTTACTACCAGGATGGTAGTGGTAAACTTTTGGCTGCAGTAGAAAGTTTGAAGCATGCCCAACAATAATTGAGACTACTATCCAATGAATGAGATACTTTCAAGATCTACTTTCTCTTGCATTTAGGAAGCCACATTGTTTAGCTTGATTAGTTTTATATTCTTATATATGTAATTTGGCCAGTTGATCTTTTGATTAATACAAATGAATTTCTTCTTATCTACAGTCCACAATCTCGTTCATTACATGGTAGTATTATGGAAACCATCAAACACTGGTTGCAAATAATGAATGGACATAAGCTAAAGTTTTCATTCAATTGCTTAAAAGATACAACCAAACAAAAACTTCCCTACTATAGAGGAAATACACTTGAAGACTGTTCAATCCTTTCCTTTGTTTAGAACTTTTAACATCTTTGAGGGTAGGATGTTAACCATTATCCTATTGTTAACTAGAACTTTTCTAATTCGTTGACCATCAATGTGGGCTCATATGTACGATGGTCTTAAATGTTTGACCAACTCTTTCCTGGGAGAGTGCAACACCACTCTATCTGCCCTTAGTATTGTTATTATATGCTTATTGAACTTTCATCAGGTCTAAATTCCTTTACAATTTCTACAAAGACTACTATTGACTCAGTGAGATCTTTCACATTTCCACTAGTTAGTTTGGTTGCACTGGCCTAGCCTTGAATGTTTCAAGCAAAGCCAATATAATGTTGTATGTTGTATACTGCATCATCTTTGAGGAGAGGTTCTTTATCTTCAAAATCTATAAGCTCCTCATCTAAAAAGCATGTATTTGTCTTCTTCTACTTTCTCTTTCCCTATTGCTGATGGTTTTTCTGGCATCTTCTCTGATTCTCCTTCAAATAAATTCAGTATCTGCTTGAATTCAGTAATCTTTTGATCAAAGATGTCCTGCTTCATTTGGAAATCTTTGATCTCCTTTTGTTGTTCTCTGGTCCATGTGGGATTTTTTTTTCCCATCGATGGACTTGGCCCTAATTAGGCCTCAATAGGAGTATGATCTAGCTTGCTCATCGAAGCAGTAAAATTTCTTTGTTCCCTCCCTTTTTGGGTTCTACTAAGCGCTTGGTACCATGCCATAGATGAAAATTTTGGGTGCTGAACATGGTGTTGTTTTTCATCATGAACTTCAGGGGGATTTATTGTTCTAGATCTAGCCTTTGTAATGACCAAAAATCCCCCTTTCTTTTTCTAACTTTGATTCTCTTGTTGTTCTCCTCTTTTGATTGTTTGCCAAACACTCTCCATGGCCATCGATGGTCCAACACAAATTTTCATCCCTTGCAGCTTTTCTTTCTTGGCTTGGCCTTGAAGGCTAGTGTTTCTTAGATTTCTCTTGATTTTAGGAAAATAATGGGGACCATGTTGGTATTTTTCCTGCATTTTAAATATGCCTGGGTCTACACCATCTAATATTTTTTCAAAACCATTGTAGATTTGTACACCTCCTATAAACCCCCACATGTTCATATTAATATAATGATAAAAGTGTTTAGTAATTTTAATATATGTAATGGTGTAGGAATGAACCATATAGGTTATAATCGTAGAAATGCAAATATTGTAAAAAACCCGGGTAAATATATGAAATCTTTTGTAATCGAACTTGTACCAACTATGTTTGATGTACAAATGTATGTTGTATAAGTTTGGGTTGGTTTTGGAAGGATTTGGAATGGATTGAAAATGAAAAACAGAGAAAACAAGCAAAACTGAACAGACCGTACCGGTACAACGTACTGGTACGCCCGAAAGTTTACCGTTCCGGTTCGTTGCTGTCCAGAGAGCTAACTATACCGGTACTGCATACCAGTACACTCTGTAAATTTCAGAAATTTTAAGTCGTGATTTGGGGTCCAATTTTCTCCCTATAAATACATAAGGACGTTCCATTTAGCCCATTTCAACATTTTTAACTCTAGGAAACATTGAAAAGGAAGAAAAAGAGGAAAAAACATAAGATCAAAGGGGATTTGCACATTGGATTGGATCAAAGCCCTAGTTTTTCAAGAACACCAAGGTTGGGGTTTTCTTCCATTCTTGTATATTGAGGCTAGAGCTTATATATATACATGTTTTGACTCTAAATCTTATATATATGTATTGAAATCCTTGATTCTTGATATTTTTACAAAGATTACCAATGTTTTAAATAAAGATATGGTTATATAACCATGAAATCTCTTGTCTTGTCATAAAACCCTAATTTTCAAAAGAAATGGATTTCTCTCTTGATTTTTCCTTTGTTCTTGATTTCAAAACTCTAGTGTTTTGTAATGAACAACAAAATGGTATTTGTGATTATCTCTTGCTTATTTTCTTAAATTGTTCTATTGGAAAAATACATATGAAATTTGGAGATTTTTGATTTACTTGTAATTTGAGAAAATGGTTATTTTTACATCTCTTGTATGGTTGTTGTGATGGACTTTAATTGCATTCGAACACTGCCGTAGAGCGTTAGAGGTTAGTCTATCCCAGTAGGGGTGAGATGATTGTCTAACATTTGTAGTGGATTGTTATTTGTAAGAGCATCTACTATTATTTACGTAGGTTCAAGGCTGAGGGATAATATACCTTTCTTGAGAAAGATTCGTCAATGCCGTAGGATACGGTATACGCCCCTCTTAAAATGTTTGGGATTGTGTGATTGTGACGGGTGAACGAGGTAGAATTGTTGTGTAAATTCATGGGAAGCTACTAACATACATGAAAATATGAGAGGATGTTATTGAATGATTCATTGATTTCTTTAGTTCTAACATGTTCATTCCTTTCATTTAACTTATTGTCATTGCGTTAACTTGAAATCAAATAAATTGTCACTATTTTACTCCAAGTTATATATGATATTTTAGAAAAAGAGATCGAACTATTTTATATGATTTTTAAACCTTGTTTGAGTTTGGAAGGATATTGCTACAGAGCTTAGTGCTCACCCCCTATAAATAATATATTTTTCAAATTACATGTTAGATGAGGAGCTTGAAGTCAATGAACAGGTACATTGGGAAGCTCCGCTAGATGGACACGTGGATCCCAAGGTGGATGTTTAGGGCTATACTCTCCTATGTGCTAGACTAGAAGATTTCTTTTGAGACTCAGTGGAGTTAAATATTTTTGTTATTCCGCTGCAAGTTAAATTTGATTCTGTTGGATGTAATTGTCATGGTTGAACATATTCTTTTGGATATAATGACCATGTTCTGGCATATTCTTTTGGGATGATGTTGTAGATATTAGATATGATGAATTAAATTCTATTTATTGATGAATTTTATTAGTTGCTCTCATGATGTGAATGACTGTCAATAGTAATGTCATCCAAGGTGAATTTTGGGGCGTTACAGGTTTGGTATCAGAGCTTATGCTTTAAGTTTTACATGGGAGCTGTAGGTTATGGATTACTACTAGAGGGGTAGGATTAGGTTGAATAAATTTGTTGATATAAATTTTACACACGTCTTATACTTTATATTAAAGTGATAGTAAAGATGTCTTGTATATCAAGGAAACTAAATTGTGAATTGATGTGCAGGATGGACGGTGGACGTGGGCGTAGTCATGGAGGTCAAGCAAATCCACCACATCTCGATGCTATGAACGGCATATATCAATGCCTATGAGAGCTAACCACTTTGGTACAACACTAGAATGAAAACAACAACCACAACGGTGGGGTGTAACCATTAGCTCATGTCCTGGGCAACGGGGACAAAATCGAAGGATGGTGGTTCTTCGAGAATTTTTACGGTAACACCCACCTACTTTCCAAGGAAGCTCTAACCCCTTGGATGCAGACAAATGGATCCGCCGGATAAAACAAATTTGTGATGAAATGGGTGTAGCCGAGGACTTGCGGGTCAGCCTAGCAACATATCTGCTAGAGGGGAAGGCAGATCATTGGTGGGACTCAATGAAGAAAAGGAGGAATACCGATGCTCTTACCTGAGAGGAGTTTGATCAAATCTTTCAAGACAAGTAATTTCCTGAATCGGTCCAAGATAAGATGAGTACAAATTTTCTCGCTCTACAACAGGGCAGTATGACGGTAGCCGAGTATGAGAGGAAGTTTGATGAGCTATCTCGCTATGTCGCGGAGTTCATATCCACCAAGGCTAGGAGGGCCAAACACTTTGAGCATGGCTTGAGGCTTGCCATTAGGAGAAGCTTGTGGCTTACAAGATCTGAGACTATGGGGATCTTGTTGACAGAGCCGCACTGGTGGAGAGAGACACGGAGGACAACCAGCGGCGATAGAACTTTGCGAGGGGATGTCCGATCCGGACGGGTGCTAGCAGCAGCGGAGTGCAAAGGGTGGACCCATACCGTTGCCCAGATCAAATGGCTGGACAGAGACTCCAGACAATTCGAGAAGATGGGGTTACTTAGAATCGAACAGGCACTGACCCACGTCAATGCTTCACATGTGGAGGTGTCGGGTACTTTAGAAATAACTGTCCATCGTTACCACCAAAGACCAACTAAGCAGCTGAACAAGTAAATGCAAACAAGCCACCATTACCAAAGCCATTACCATAGAGACCGTTAGGAGCTATAGCACTTGGCGGTGCCAATCAAGGGAGAGTGTTTACTTTGACTCAACCGGAGGAAGATGCTTTCAATGCCGTTGTGGAAGGTATTGTTCTTCTCTACAACTCTTGGGCCCGAATTTTATTTGATCCCGGTGCTACTCATTCATTCATACGCACTGCATATGCTCTTAATTTGGGATTGGACTTTGGGAAGTTAGAACATGCCTTGAGTATTGGCATGCCTACGGGAGAACGGTTGGATACTAGAAGGGTGTGTAGAGGTTGTGTACTTCGAATTGGGGAGTAAGAATTAATTATAGATTTGGTTGCGTTAGACATGAAAGGGTATGACATAATATTTGGGATGAACTTGTTGTCTACCTTCCATGCGGTAATTGATTGTTTTCGTAAACGAATTTCATTTCAATTACTGGGAAATGTAGTTTTCAGTTTCATGAATAATCGAAATTCTTCCCATCCATTTCCTACTACAGGGAATAGATTCTTAAAAGCTAAGGCGGGGAGCAATTTGAGTTTCTTGGCCAGCTTAATGGGTGATGATCATGATAAATTCCAACCCAACGTGGTATTGATTTTGTCGAATTTTCTGAATGTCTTCCTAGATGAACTACCTGGGTTACCCCCACAAAGAAAGATTGAGTTTACAATCGATCTATATCCGGGAATCGAACCCATATCCATTGCTCCTTATCGGCTGACACCTTTAGAGTTGAAGGAGCTAAGGAAACTATTGGACCAACTATTGGCTATTGGGTTTATCCGCTTACGCACTCACCTTGGGGAGCCCCGGTCCTCTTTGTAAAGAAACATGACAAAACACTTCGGTTATGCACGGACTACCGAAGGTTGAATCGGGTTACAGTGAAGAATAAATACCCATTGCCACGAATTGATAACTTATTCGATCAGCTGAGGGGTTCTAAGTATTACTGCAAGATTGATCTTCGCACAAGGTACCATCAATTGCAGATCAAGGAGAAGGATATTCCTAAGACAGCTTTTCATACCCGGTATAGTCATTTCGAATATACGGTAATGCCGTTTGGACTGACTAATGCTCCTGCAGCCTTTATGGACTTGATGCATAGGGTATTCCGGTCGTATCTAGATCAGTTTGTAATCGTGTTTATTAATGACATATTAATCTATTCTCGGACACAAAAGGAACATGCACATCATCTCTCAATTGTGCTACAGACATTGAGAGAGCATAAACTATATGCCAAGATGAGTAAATGCAGGTTCTAGATGGAGGAAGTGAAATTCCTAGGCCATGTGGTGTCAGAACAAGGTGTAGCTGTTGACCCCACAAAAATTGAAGCCGTGATGAAATGGAAACCACCGAGGAATGTGACCGAAGTACGTAGTTTCTTGGGCTTAGCGGGCTACTATCGGAGGTTTGTGGAAAGGTTCTCGAGGATTGCAATGCCAATAACTCGCCTTACAAAGAAGAAGGAAAAAGTCTTGTGGACTCAAGTGTGTGAACAAGCCTTTCGCACCTTGAAGGAAAGGTTGACAACAGCTTTTGTCCTCATTATTCCGAGTAGTGGAGAAGGATATGATGTGTATACCAATGCTTCGTTATGAGGCTTGGGATGTGTGCTCATGCAAGGATTCGTCAATGCCGTGGAAAGCAACCAACATACATGAGAATATGAAATGATGCTATTGAATGATTCATGGATTTCTTTAGTTCTAACATGTTCATTCCTTTCATTTAACTTATTACCATTGCGTTAACTTGAGATCAAATAAATTGTCATTGTTTTACTTCAAGTTGTATATGATATTTTAGAAAAAGAGACCGAACTGTTTTATATGATTTCAAAACCTTGTTCAAGTTTGGGAGGATGTTGCTAAGAGCTTAGTACTCACCCCCTACAAATAATATATTTTTCAGATTACGTGTTAGATGAGGAGCTCGGAGTCGATGAACAGGTGCATTGGGAAGCTCCGCTAGACGGGCACGTGGATCCCGAGATGGATGTTTAGGGCTATACTCTCCTATGTGCTAAACTAGAAGATTCCTTTTGAGACTCGGTGGAGTCTAATATTTTTGTTATTCCGCTGCAAGTTAAATTTGATTCTTTTGCATGTAATTGCCATGGTTGGACATATTCTTTTGGATATAATGACCATGTTTTGACATATTCTTTTGGAATGATGTTGTAGATATTAGATATAATGAATGAAATTCTTTTTATTGATGGATTTTATTAGTTGCTCTCATGATGTGAATGACTAAAACTAGTAATGTCGTCCATGGTGGATTTTGGGGCGTTACACCTCCTTCCTCTCTGGTGCTAAATTGGAGACCCTTATCAGTAAATTCTCTTACCATATCATCAAGTGGTATTGCATCTAGCTTGGTTATTTCTTTAGCACATCTGAAGCACATAACTAGTGGCCCTTCTTCTCTAGGACCCATACTACTATAGACTAGGATTCTCATCTTGGGTACAATTCTTTCTCTGCCAACCACCTACCTTCTTTAGGGAATGGTTCTTTGTCTACACCTATGGTTTTTTCTTTTTTTTATTGCATTCGTAAGCATTCCCTTTTGAATTAGATCCTGCACACAATTTTTGAAAGTATTGCAATTTTTAGTTGAATGCCTAAATGAATTATGCCATATGCAATATTCTTTTCAATTTCTATCTTTTTTTGGTGGGATGTTATGTCCTTGAGACAAGAGATTTAGAAACTGCACTGACAAATAATAGAATGCCACATAAAGTAACAAAAAAAAAATTGACCTCATTATTATAAATCAAGTTATTGAATATTTCAAATAAATCCCTAAATTAAAAACTAAATGTTATCCAATAAAAACCAAAAATTCCTAATAATAAACCAAAATACCCAACACGATTAGTTACAAAGGCATTTTAACAAGCATTTGCTACAACAGGTCATGTGAACCAAAACCCTATTAATAGATACAAACATATTCAAACCAAATGAATTTTTGGTTGATTATCTCATTAAACAGAGCATTAGTCACTGATAGATCAAAAGAATACTGCCTAAAGTTGAGGGTACATCCTTTTTGAAAGGAAGGCTGGATGACATGTTCATAGGGTCCTCAACCTTTTCAAGGTGTCACACATAATTAGTGACTTTTTATGTTCTATTTTCACATCTATCTAAACTTCTTCATCAAAGTCTTGAAAGCAGTTTCCTAGTGAACTATTTTTTCTTGGTTGCTCTTCCTTGAGCAACATTTCATATCTCGTGGCCCTAGTTGAGAGTTCAAAGAGATCTCTGAACTCTATTATTTCAAATTTCTTTCTTAATTCAAAGTATAAATCTGAGTTATTTTCACCAATTCAACTTCAGGCAAATAAACATGGTATTTGTTTCTACCTTTCTTGAATTTGTTGATGTATTGTTCTACAGATTCATTTGACTTTTGCCTTAATCTTGACATATCTGTCATTAAAACCTCTGGTTCATTTCTAAATAACTAAGCATGAAATTTCTCTTCCATTTCTTATCAAGTTTGAATTGAATTGGTAGGCAAATTTATGAACCAAACAAAGGTTGTTTTTGTTAAAGATTGTGGGAATAGTTTCATTTTCAGATTCTCATTATTTCTAACTTTTCCACATTGGAAAGTGAATCTACCTATGTGTTCTATTGTGGATTAATTCTCTTCACTAGAGTAAAGATAGATTTTTGGAATTTTATATCCCCTTGGGAATTCCTCATATTCAATCCATGGTGGATATGATTCTCTAAACACAAGCCTCTTAGTTTTTCTAAGGCCAAAGCTATACAAATCTTAAATCATCTCTACTAGTTGATTCTTGATGATTCCCCAAAATAAATCTCAAACGCCAGCTCAGAAGGTCAGCTCAGCCCAGGAGGTCAGACTAGACAAACAGAATTCGAAAGAGTAGAGCTGGGGGTCCCTTCGAGATAAGCAAGGGTAATAACAACTAAGGCAACGACCGGAAGATCACGAGAGGTTCCTAAAAGCGTTAGGAAGCAATAATCAAGACACCTAATCGCAACCAACCAAGATCTTCTCCTAAAGTTAAGGAGAACCCCACGAAATAAGGGTAAGAATCTCGGCCAAGATCCCACTGAATAAGAAACAGCCCTATAAATACTATGTAATGCCCCCAAGGAAGGCGAAGGACCCTGGTATCACATATTATAGTCTGTAAACTTTTTAGTATAGCAAATAGTGAAAGAAGGAGCAAGAATTTCTATTGAAGAGTGGATTACCCGAGCTCCCGAGCTTTTAAACCACTATATTTCCATTGTGTACACCCCTTTAATCCCCTGAATATCTTATCGTAGCATCATACACGAGCCTCGAAGCTCTGATCCATGCTCATCTCATGTTACCTGCACCTTAAGCTCATCCACGTTGAAATACACCACCAGTTTGGCGTCGTCTGTGGGAACAACTGTTCCTGTTACAAATAAAGCTGATTTTCCAGTGACTGATGGTATCAACACGGAACATGAGCCGAAGTCAGACCAATCCTCTATGGATGCAAGATCAACAGGAAGCCGCGGATAACAGGCAACCCGAAAACGCTCAAGAAGCAGATCCCCCCATGGGAGGCCTTCCCATGAATGATGAGATGGAGGCCCTTCGTCTTGTCAATGAACGTCTAATAAAACAAAACGAAGAGCTCTTAAAGCTCCTTCAACGCCCACCAAAAGCACGACTGGCCTAAGGAGGCCAGAATAACTCACCACCAAGAAAACAACTGCACCTCAACCCCCTCAGAGAAGTTAATAAGGTAGGAAAAAATAGCCAGACCTTCGGACAAGAACCTCGACTATCCCCTAGGAATGGACACAATGAGGAAGTGTAAAGTCAGTATAAGGAAGGGAAGATGAACGACTTCTTTCCTTATCAACAGGAGAGAAGAGAACACCACTGGGAGCAACGTTTCAAAGACATCCAGCAAGAGCTCAGCCAGATGAAGGAGGCAATGAAAAGCAAGGCCCCAGTCACTATGGATGCCTTGGTACAGCAAATCGAATCCTCATTCATTACTAGGGTGTTGCACTTCCCTCTCTCACCTAAATTCAGAATGTCGTAGGTGGATGCTTTTGATGGAACAAAAGATCTCGTGGACCACCTCAACACCTACAAAAACCAAATGGAGTTGCATGGATATCAAGATCCAGTGAGATGCAGGACCTTTGCTATCACCCTGAAAAGCTCAGCCTTGGCATGGTTCAACAGACTCCCCCCAGCCTCGATTTTCTCTTTTAAAGAGCTGTCAATCTCGTTTGTATCCCACTTCATTGGAGCTCGGACCTATAGGAAACTGAGCTACCATTTGTTAAATGTGAAACAGGGACCTGATGAGAACCTACGGTCTTATGTCCAATGGTTCAACTCAGAATCCTTGAAGGTGGATATCTCAGACAAAAAAATTGCTATTACAGCCTTCATAGCAGGTCTAGGGGTTCAGTCAAAAGACCTGATGTTTTCTATCTCAAAGAACCCCCAGGCTAGTATGGCGGAGGTGCTCGCCAAAGTAGAAAAGTACATAAATGGTGAGGAAGCGCTCCTCTCCAAGGTGGGGAGCTCTTTGTCAAGAAAGGAGAAAGGAAAGGAAGAAAATAAGAGAGAACGAAGTCCCAAAAAGGAAAGAGCACGAGGCAAGTCTCCAAGAAGAGACAGAGAGCGTTCCCCAAAGAGAATGAGAAATGTCAAGGATCGCCTCAGCCCTCCACAACCAGAGCTACAACTGAGGTATGCACCCCGGCAGCTCACCCCCTGACTACTATAGTGTCTCAGATATTATATGAGGTGCAAAATGAGAAGTTCTTAAGGTGGCCACCCCGAATGAAAGCAAACCCGACAAAAAAGGGATCATACGAAGTATTGTGACTTCCACAGAGACCATGGTCATCATACCGATGACTGTATCCAATTGAAGAGGGAAATAGAATTTCTAATTCGGCGAGGGCAGCTGCGACGCTATGTGGCCAATAATAATCAAAATCGAGCTCAACCACCCCCACCCCCTCAGCGTCAAGCACCAAAGCCACACCAACAACCTATGGGGGAGATTAGAGTGATATTTGGAAGATTTGCCGGAGGAGGAGGATCCAGCTCAGCCAGAAAGGTCCACTTGCGAAAAATCAGAGCTACAGAAGCTCCCGAAGTATATATTGTGTCTAAATCTCCACACTTAGACACGGTTATCACTTTCTCAGATTCAGATCTTGAGGGCTGCCAACATCCCCACGACGTTGGTGGTAAGAGCTGTGGTGGCCAACAGGACTATCCATCGTGTTTTGATTGACAATGGCAGCTCAGTAGACATCATTTTTGCTCCTGCTTTCGATAAAATGAATATAGAAAAGGAAAAGCTTGAACCAGTAAGTGCCCACCTATTGGGATTCTCAAGAGAAAGGGTGCTGCCCCTGGGGTCAATTCAACTCATCTTGACCTTAGGCGACCCACCCTGTCAAACTACTACAGCTGTGAAATTCCTAGTGGTTGACGCACCTTCAACATACAATATGCTCCTTCGAAGACCCTCGCTCAATTCTATAAGGGCTATTCCCTCTGCCTATCACCTTGTAGTGAAGTTTTCAACAGAAAATGGAGTTGGAGTGGTCCAAGGAGACCAGTGCGTAGCACGAGAATGCTACATGGCATCCATGAGAAATAAAGAGGTTGAAAGCATCCAATTGGATGAGCTTGACATGAAGGATGAACTGGAGACCAGGCCAACACCATTAGAAGAGCTGGAACCTGTTCAAATCAATGAGGAGCCAGAGCATCTTGTTTACGTTGGATCCAAGCTGAGCAAGGAGATCAAGGATCTCCTCATCCAATTCCTGAAAAGGAACAAAGAAGTTTTTGCATGGAAGCAAGAGGACATGAAAGGGATTGATCCCACTATCATCACTCACAAGCTCAGCATAAATCCAGTCTGTAAGCCCATTAAGTAGAAGAGAAGCAGCTTCGCCCCGGAGCGTCAGAAAGCCATCAACGACGAGGTCAACAAGCTACATTCGAGAAGTGGATTACCCCATCTGGCTAGCCAATGTAGTCTTAGTCAAGAAGATAAACGGCAAATGGCGTCTTTGCATTGAATTTACAAACCTCAATCGTGCTTGCCTGAAAGATAGTTTTTCTTTACCCCAGATAGATTTGATTGTAGATGCTACTGCGGGACATGAGCTTCTTAGCTTCATGGATGCCTTCTTGGGGTACAATCAGATCAGGATGGATCCCAATGACCAAGAGAAAATCTCGTTCATAACCGAGCAAGTGACGTACTGCTATCAAGAAATGCCTTTTGGGTTAAAAAATGCAGGAGCCACTTACTAGCGCCTGGTGAATAAAATGTTTCAAAAACAGATTGAGACCTCTATGGAGGTCTATATTGACGACATGCTGGTTAAGTCACTGAAGGCAGAGCTCCATATTGGGCACCTAGCAGAGTCGTTTCAGGTCCTGAGAGAATACAAGATAAAGCTCAACCCTGCTAAGTGTGCCTTTGGGGTGTCAACAGGAAAATTTTTGGGATTCATAGTTAATAGCATAAGGATAAAGGCTAACCCTGAGAAGGTAAAAGCAGTGTTGGATATGCAGCCTCCTTCCAACACGAGGGAAATACAGCGTTTAACCGAGAGAATAGCTTCCCTGAGTCGTTTCATTTTCAGATCAAGCGACAAGTGTCAGCCCTTCTTTCGAGTCTTAAAGAAAGCTTTTCAATGGGATGCTCGGTGTGAAGAAGCCTTCAAAGATTGAAAGAATACTTGAGTTCCCCACCTGTCTTGGTAAGTCCATTAGAAGGAGAAGTACTTACTCTTTACCTGGCTATCTCAGAGTTCTCAACCAGCGCAGCATTAGTAAGGGAGAAGGACAGAGCTCAGCAACCAGTTTACTACTACAGCCGAGCTCTGAGGGGGGCAGAAGAAAGGTATCCTAAAATGGAAAAACTCATTTTAGCCTTAGTGACAACTGCTAGGAGGCTAAGACCCTACTTCCAAGCTCATACTATCGAAGTCCCAACAGATCAACCAATGAAGCAGGTGTTGCACAAGCCAAAATCATCAGGGAGACTGGTTAAATGGGCCGTTGAGCTTAGCGAGTTTGACATCAGATACAAGCAAAAGATAGCCATTAAGGGGCAGGTATTGACAGATTTCATTACAGAATTCACAACTGGGATACCAGCAGAGACAAGGCAGTTAGTACCTGACCTCCCAACGTGGAAACTTTCGGTAGATAGAGCTGTCAATGCTTAGGGCAGTGGAGCTGGTTTGATTCTGACCTCCATCGATGAGATAGATGTTGAATACGCACTGAGATTTGGATTCAAAGCTTCAAATAATGAAGCCGAGTATGAGGCAGTCATAGCAGGGCTCAGCTTAGCTCATTCAATGTAAGCCGAGTAACTAGAGATCTACAGTGACTCACAACTGGTGGTGAAACAGATAGAGGGAGCTTACAAAGCAAAGGGTGAGAAGATGGTACTTTATCTTTGGAAGGTACAAGAACTGATCAAAAAATATGTGCAAGTAAAGATTAGACATGTCCCTAGAATTGAAAATTCGAGAGCAGAAGTCTTGGCAAAGTTGGCAACAGCTTCTCAAGAAAATCTAGATAGGTTGATCTCTGTGGAGCATCTGGCGGAACCATTTGTGTGTATTGAGAATGAAGAAGTTTTTCCTATGCAGAGTCCATCAAGCTGGATGGACCCCATCGTGGAGTATCTCTAGAATGGGACCTTACTGGAAGACAACAAAGAAGCAGCAAAGCTGAGAACCAGGTCAGCTAGGTTTTTCATTTTACAGGGAAACTTGTACAGACAAGGTTTTTTAGCGCCACTCCTCAAATGTGTGGTGAACGAGGACGTTGATTATATACTCAGGGAGATTCACGAAGGAGTCTATGGCAATCAAATCGGAGCTCGGGCTTTGGCGGGAAAGACATTAAGGCAGGGGTATTACTGGCCCACTTTGCTCAAGGATTCAACAAACCTGGTCATAAAATGCAAGGCTTACTAGATGCATGCCAACGTCCATCACTGTCCACCAGTGTTTCTGACCTCAGTGATAAGCCCTTGGCCGTTCCAACAGTGGGGTCTAGATATGCTAGGGCCTCTTCCCACTGGTGTGGGACAATGCAAGTTCGCCATTGTAGGGGTGGATTACTTTACCAAGTGGGCAGAGGTAGAACCCTTAGCAGCTATTACAGAACAAAATATTCAGAATTTTACCTAGAAATCCATAATTTGCCTATTTGGGATCCCCAAAGCAATTGTGTCAGATAATGGGAAGCAGTTTGACAACTCGAAGTTCAAAAACTTCTGTGCCGAGCTCAGAATAAAGAATTACGTTTCTACCCCAGCTCATCCTCAGTCTAATGGACAAGCAGAATTCACGATCAGGACTATAAAGTACGTCCTGAAGACCAAGCTAGACAATCTGAAGGGTAAATGGGTGGAGCACCTCCTAGAAGTACTATGGGCTTATAGGACAACTACTAGGTCGGCAACACAATAGACTCCATTTGATTTGGCTTTCGATTCTGAGGCAGTGGCGTCTGTGGAAGTTGGGCTCCCTTCACTTAGAACAGAATTAGCAAACAAGGAAAACAATGATAATTCTCTTCTGCTAAGTTTGGATCTGTTGGAAGAAAAGAGGGAGACAGCACTGAACAACATAAAGAGCTACCAAAAGAAGGCAGCTAGGTACCATTATGAACCATTGTTTTAAAAAAAAAAAAAAGGGGAGAAGAAAGGAGTCCAAGTCATCAAGGAAGAGTCTGAGACATCAAGGAGAGGCCTAAGCCCAAGAGACACCCCCAAAGGGGCGCCACCCAAGGGGTCAGGCGCCGTCCAGATGTTGGTCCTCTGCCTCTCCTTCGCCCTCTTCTCTTTGCCACTCTGACTGAAGTCCAAGCTCATGATCAAATCCAACCCAGCTCAGAGTTCTCCAACGGAATAGGGACACGAGGGAGAAAACATTGGGATATAGAGATCTATTCTTACCTTAACAGTGCTTACCAAAGTGGTCCACTCCTACCATAATTGTACTTACCAAAGTGGTGGAAGACTCCTTCCTCACATCACCGCCTCACTGCTTTACCCTATCTATATAATGTAAGCCCTCTCCACATAGAGAAGAGGATGATGATCACCTCCTTGAGACCTCTACACCTTGAGCTCTCTACATACACTACACATGTCTACACACATCTCTCTCTCTCTCTCAAAAGCACTATAACTCTCCGGAGACCATAATTCATCAATAAAGAACACCAGGCCACCGCTGCTGTTCCCGAGAGTGGAGTAGGTCACCCGGACTGAACCACTATAAGTCCCTATGTTGATTTATTATTTACTGTTTTACTCTTAATTGTCATTGATTGCTTGTTTGTCACTCATTAATTGCACCCTTACACATACTTAACTCTTGATCTTGCACGAAGACAGTTTTGTGCATCATCAGTTTGGCGCCATCTGTGGGAATCGACTAGTTTTCCAATTCTTTTGATCCATGACAATCACTACCAGATCAATGAGCCAACAGTCGGGAGACAATAACCCGACCCTCCTAGAGGAGGCTCAGCCTCCCTCACACCATCGGAACCATCTGTTACGGCGACCCCCATCGTTGGACAATAGTTTCTACAGACTATGCAACTGCTGGTAAAATAGAACCAGCAGATCATCCAGTTAATGCTCACCCAAGGAGGTGTTGCCCCTCACCTTGTAGGAGGAGCCCTATTCCCTCCAACAATAGAGGAGTCACAGTCTATCCATTCTGGACGCCAAGCAGCACCCTAACATGGGGTCCCTCGCCAAAATGCCCCAAGGCCACACTAGGGTGCCCCTCGCCTAGTGGTCCCTCCTCAACGCGCAGGAAGCTCACGTGTTCCCCCTCCACACGTACCTGAGCCAAGAGGACAAAGACGAAGGAGAGAGCCAATATGGCGATCATAGAAGCCAGTGATTCTTATCTATCCTTTATTGTTTTAGTTTATTTATGTTGTTATTTATTATTTTATGAAATTCTACGAATATTATTGTGTCCGAATTGTCTTGCTTTCCTGAAACTTACAAATAGCTTATAAAGGTCAAAACATGGCTTAACAACAAGGTGTAGACAAAAGGACAACAATCATCACACTCCCAACGATCAGTCACTGCTCCCTAAGCCACAACCAATATAATCAAGTCTCTCCCCATCACCAACTATTACTGGTACCTTGTAGGGCACGAAGCCAGAAAAATCAACAGTGGCCTTTTCATCAGGCATCCAACAAAATGCGCCCAGACGAGGGTCTCACCCTCTCCACTAAGCGACGATGGGTTTCACCCCCTCTTAGCAGGCGCCCAAACGATGGGTCTCACACCCTCTCACCAGGCGCCCAGCTCTCAGAGCCCTTCTCATCTCCATCTCAATGGAATGATTCTCCACCATGACAGCCTTCTTCTGAGCTATACGTAGCTCTACCTACTGCTCCACGACATTCTCTCGTCCCTACTTGCTCTGTGGCATCCTCTCGTGCCTACCACCCGAGCCCTACTTGCTCCGTGGTATCCTCTCGTGTCAACCGCCTGAGCCTTATCTGTTTTTCAGCAGCCTCACATGCCCATCTTTCCACTGCTTGGCCATCGATTGCCTCCCTGATCTTCAGCGTACTAGTAAACAAGCAAGGCAAAGCAGCAGCCACCTACAGGCACCCAAAAGTAAAGTATAAAGAAAGAAAGCCAGGTACAAAGCCAAAGAGGAGTACGGGACATACCAAAGCAAAGGATCTACTACGGCAGCCATCTCCCAAGACTATACGTAGCTCGGCCTATGACGTTGCTCTCGCGCAAGTCACCTAATAAGCCTCTGCTACGGTAGCCATTTTCCGAGACTATACGTAGCTCAGCCTATGACTCTGCTCTCGTGCAAGTAGTCACCTTTACCACGGCAGATCTCCAGCCATCTTCGAGACTATACGTAGCTCGACCTCTATGACTCTACTCTCGTGCAAGTAGTTACCTCTGCCATGGCAGCCATCTCCGAGACTATTTGTAGCTTGGCTTCAGTTCATGCGACCCTCTCATGGGATGTCCACATCTCTGAATTTGCTCTCATGCAAACAGTCTGTCTCTCTCTCTAGGTAATCATGTTAGATATTTTAATGTTGGGATAATATTATTTTTGCTAGGCACACAGGAGTCATAGTTTGGGAAGGAGTGGGGGCACCACCTAACCTTACTCCCGAAAAATAACCTAACCATCAGAAGTTAGTCGAAAAACACTGGGGGCATCAAACCTCGCCCTCTTGAGAGAAGGGAAGGACACCATCCTAAAAGCAGAGAGAGTCCCAGAGTAATAGAGCACTTGTAATTAAAGACAAGATCTGCTAGTGACCAAACACCAGAGGCCACCCATAGCAAAATTCAAGGCGTCCCCCAAACACACCAAGGCGCTAAGACCTCCTGGCGTCGCCCAAGGCGTCTGACCAGCCTCCTAGCGTCGCCCAAGGCACCCTGCCAACATCTTGGCGTCGCCCAAGGATCCTGTCCAACCTTAGACGTCTCTCAATACGCCTGTCCAGCCTCCTTACATTGCCCAAGGCACCCTACCAACTAGGGGTGTTCAAATTTTTGACCGGCCGCAAGTTCCTACCCTGCTGAACGGCTAACCGCAAAAATCGGGTAGGAATGCGAAAGAGTTTTTAGTGTTCCGACAATTTTCGGGTAGGAATGCGGAATAGTCATCCATTTTCGCATTCCTACCCTACCTTACCCGTAATAATTTTTTAATATATAAATAAATAAATATATATATGTATATATATATATATATATATATATATATATATATATATA
>CAUOFW020004636.1:399564-479515 GCA_963454935.2 Ilex paraguariensis | reverse complement strand
ATATATATATATATATATATATATATATATATAAATTAAAAAAACCCTAAACACTAACCACAGGCGAAACAATTATGATTTTAATGTATATCATATGATTTAAGGTTTAAAGTTTAAACTTAAATTTATTATTATTGTATTTGTGTAACATTTATAGTGGATTCATGTTCATATTTTCTTGTGTTTTATTATAAGTCTTGTTGTAGTTGTTTTAGATTTTAGTGTTAATTGATTTATAGTGTTGTTAAATTGGTGTATATTATTTAATTAAATTGTTAAAATGATCTAAAAATTAATTGTTACAAAAATATTTATCCAATTTCTTATCCGACTTTCTACCCGATTAATCGGGTAGGAATACCACACCTGTCGGGTAGGGTAAGTCAAGAAAAAACTCTTCTGCAAAGTATCGGATAGGAAGACGAAATAGCATATTTTATACCCGTAGAATAGAGTGAACACCCCTACTACCAACCTCTTGGCGTTGTCCAAGACGTTTGCCAACCTTTTGGTGACACTCACAATAGCCTATGTTGTCGTCAAAAAAAAAAAGAAGAGAGAGAAGGGAGATGGTGCCCAGCCTAAGCAAAAAAAATAAGAAAAGAAAAAAAAATCAAAGGGGCGGCGCCCAAGCAACCAAGGGAAAAAAAAAAAAAAAAAAAAAAAATAGATGGGAGAAGGTCGGCGCCCAGCAGACCAAAGGAAGAAAAGAAAGAAAAAAGAAAAAAAAAGGGAGTCAGCCAAATCAAGAGAAGAAGAAGAAAAAAGTGTTGACAAGTCAAATAAAGTGGGCGGCGCCCAATCAGCAAAAAAAGAAGAAATTTTTTGATACCGATCAATACAACGAAGTCGTGAAAATAAGAAAAATTTCGACTCAGTCAAATGAAGACGAAACACATGTCCGTGACCTCTTTCTCTTAAAAAAGTCAAAGGCTCGGAGCATAGGGGGCAAATAATGAGTCTGAAATTAACTAGACTTGACCTAATAAATCAAAAAGAGCCAACAAGTCAAGAGAGACCAAGACACTAACACCTGAGGAGGCCACTCAAGGGGCTTATATCACCGAAGTCCGAAAGGAATCCAAGTCATCAAAGAAGAGTCTAAGATGTCAAGGAGGAGCCTAAGCCCAAGAGACACCCTCAAGGGGGCGCCACCCAAGAGGCGTCGTCCAGATGCTGGTCCTCTGCCTCTCTTTCGCCCTCTTCTCTTTGCCACTCTGACTGAAGTCCAAGCTCATGATCAAATCCAACCTAACTCAAAGTCTTCCTCCGACGGAATAGGGACACGAGAGAGAAAACATTGGAATACAGAGATTTATTCCTACCTTAACAGTGCTTACCAAAGAGGTTCATTCCTACCATAATTGTACTTACCAAAGTGGTGGAAGACTCCTTTCTCACGTTACCGTCTCACCGCCTTACCCTATCTATATAATGTAAGCCCTCTCTACATAGAGAGGAGGATGATGATCACCTCTTTGAGACCTCTACACCTTGAGCTCTCTACACACATCCTTCTCTCTCTCAAAAGCATTGTAACTCTTTGGAGACCATGATTCATCAATAAAGAACACTAGGCCACCACTGCCGTCCCCGAGAGTGGAGTAGGTCACCCAGACCAAACCACTATAAATCCCTGTGTTGATCTATTATTTACTGTTTTTCTCTTAATTATCATTGATTGCTTGTTTGTCACTTATTAATTGCACCCTTACATATACTTGACTGTTGATATTGCACGAAAACAATTTTGTGCATCATCAATATCTTCTTATTGCATTCAAATTGTCAGATGTCAATACATAGAATATTCATAAATTAAGATGATTTCATTAAAGAGAAGTTGCCCTCTAATTACAATAAAATCAAAGGAAAAAGAAAATGTGAGAGAGAAGGGGTAACAGAACCTATCAATATAAGTCAATTTCAATGGTTTTCACTTGCGGAGTTTACAGTTCTAGGAACATCTTGATCTTGGCTAGTAAGCTCGATGGCTGGAGTTATCTCTTGAGTGGTTTGCTGAGGTGGATTTTTATCTCCAAACTCCGGTGCACTCATTATATCGATACCATCCATTCCACTTCTATCTCGCAATTTGCTTGTCTTGAAAGTGTGGGACTCTAAATCTTTTTGATCAAATCGTCTAGCTAACATTACAATTTTGTTCCACATTGAAGCATGAGTATTAGAGCATTTGAAGACATGCCAGTGCTCGCGGATGAACACTCCCGTAAATATGATGAGAGCTGAAACTGAAGCAATTCCAGAAATGAGGAAGAGGCCCCAAAAGCTATCAAGGCCAAGACTGTTGGAAGATAAGGAGGGGCCAGAGTCTGAACAAGTGCTTTGTTGCCCAAACCATTCTTTCTCAATTGCTTCCATCTTATCTCCCTCGGTTACGTGTAGCACTGCTCTTGAAACATCTGGTACCAGAGGGGAACCTATTGGGAAGACCTGCATTTCAAAAAAACTAAGAAGTCCACTCAAAAGAAAGCTCAATAGAGAGAGAGAGAGAGAAAAAGGTTGCATACAAAGCCAAATCCATCAGTCTTATATGTTGGTTGAACCATGGCATATTTTGAGCAGTATTGTGCAAGGAATAGCTTAATGTAGGGGATTTCGTCAAAAGCAGCTGCGATACCACCATTTCCACTCCCTTTGGAAAAAAGTTCATCGCATTCTTCAGGAGAATGATACACCTTAAGCTTGTTTACATCGAAGTTCATCCGTTTCAATAGTCCTAATACAAAAGAACCTTCTTGGTAACCCACATACTCCCCTTTCTTTATGAGTTCATTTACATCTGTGACCGTCGGCTGGAGCTGCTGAACTGTTAACATCGATGTGAGACTTGCTGTGTAGCTTTGGGTCAGTATAAGTACAACAAACACCCAGATGATCAGCACAAACCTAGCCAAATTGCTCACCACCTTCTCCCCTACAGAAAATTGATTCTTTCATCATCAATATAAACACTAAAAGAGATATTTGCATTGCAACTTATCCAAAGAAAATCCTGAATATTTTCTACCTCATTGGAGAATAGGCAAGCAGGCAACCAAATCTATCTCTTAGAGAAAGTTGAGTCTCTAATAGCACAATGTATATGTCCCTAACTCTTGTTTAGTCTTCTCAAGAAGCATAAAATGTTGATATAACTTTTGAAAAATGCCTAATTCAATCCATCTATTGGGTTAAAATTTGGCTTCATCTAATATAACAACTAATAATTAATCAAATGACTAAATTAAATTAGGTCCCTATAACATTGTTCATAACTATTTCTATATTTCAACACGTACAGACCACAGTTTAGGTCAATCATGTGCATAAACTACAGAGAAAGATTAAGCTATTTGAGAAAGTCTAACATAATTAGATATATATTTTGATGACCTGTGTAGCAAGTGTGTTGCTTTTCACGTACAATAAATACAATGCACTACATGTTTGGATAGTTGCCACACATTTTTCATGGTCATTGCACAAGCCAAAGAAGAGGAAGAGAAATTACTGTGTGCGAAAACCATGGTTGAGAAAGAAAACCAGAAGATCATGCCAACTTCATGTGAAGGAGGTCCCCTGAAATCTTCATTAATTCGATGTTCCAATACCCAAATCACAAATCCAATAAACACAAATGAACAAAAGCTGGTCACCCAAAGTTCCCATGTTAAGGGCTTCAAAAAAACCCATGCATTTTTGCCTTTATTATCCACGATTGGTACAACCATTGAAACGCCTGACTCAGTGTATGGTAAAGTAAAATCCACATATTGTGACCTATTTGCAATAATAGTTGAATCTCCAACAGCAGCATCGTATTTCTGTTTATCACACAGTCAGATAAAATATTTAATATTTTAAGTGAGAGAAAAATGATTACAAATTGTAAGATGTAAACGAAAGTGTTAGGTCGGTATATCTAGTTAGCATGTTATGAGAAGACTACTTCCACAAATGACAAAAATAGTGTACACAAACTTCATGATAATGCAATATGAATATTGACAAATAATAGGGGAGAGAGAGAGTCACCCCAAGATATACTTGATATATCAAGTCGTTATAAGTACCGGCACTTTTGCCATCCGAAGTTGCAAATGGAATGTATTCATAAGGAACCGCATAAGGCAATGCTGCGATTACAGCCTCGAAAACATCAATACAATATCCTGTAACTGTCGTCTTGTTGCTTCCAGGATTTTGTGTTACTGTTACAAATTGACTAAAGCCATCCTTCACTGGAACTCCTATTCTTAGCTTCGTCCCATTTGTTGGAGTCACCCAACCTTTGGGAGGAGATGTAGCATCTCCAGGCCATATAATGGATCCAAGGTTACTCTTTGATCTGAAGTCCGTGTTATTTTTGAAATTTAGTTCCCTGATAATTCCATTTTCTAGGGTCCAAAATCCAATCCCTCTACCCCCATTACCAATCACATTAACTATTTGATAAGGTGATGATTGCAATTGCCCATCGACTAAATAAAAATCTCCACTGAGGCCTCTAAATGCAGTATTTTGTAGCGCTTGGAGAAGCATTGGACCATTTTGAGAGACTCCAAAAGTTTCAAGGTCTGTTGAATTCCCTGAAATGTTTGCCTTTTGGAAGGCAAAACTTTTTGCCCCAACTTTTTCAACTACAATTGCTAATGCGGTTGTAGCATCGTATGCCCAAAGTCCAAAAATATTCAACTCTGCATTAACTAGAGTTGGATTGTCTTGTAAAAACTTCCTTTTCCATCGAATGGTAAAATTCTCAAGCTCTTTTGTTCTCAGAACATTAGATTTCACTCCTAGAATCCCTTGCATCGAATTAATTATGGATTGATCCATTGAACTCAATTCATTAGCCATGGCGTCAGTTATGATCCAAGCATAGTCTTTACTCATCATTCCTATCTCTTTTGCTTTGGTAAAAAGGCGAGAACCATGAGAAGGCAACATGTGAACAATGAACACTCTGGTTTGCATCGTCATCAACTTGTAAAGTTCTGCAACAAGCTGATCATCAGTGGCAGATGGGGGAATGATGCTCCGATATGGAACCCGAACATTGATCTCTTCCAAAGCGTCTATCAAAAATGGTATAATACCCTTTCCAAACTCGTTGTCTACATAGATTGGCACGGCTTCTCTCCACCCAAATGCTCTTACAATTGCACTGATGGCACCGACCTGGGAAGAGTCGTTCTGGGTTGCACGAATAAAATATGGACTCCTGAGTGATGAAAGAGAAGGGCTTGTTGCTGAAAACGAAATAATGGGCACTTGAGCTTTCCCTCCAAGATCAATTACAAAGTCGGCCTGCATAGATGTTGATGGCCCTATGATGGCTTGGACTTCAACATTTTTCAGTAGGTCTAAAGCTGCATTTTATAGAAGGGAATTGAGCCAGCCTTCACAATCATATTAAATTGGGAATTCTAGGAAACCAAACATAGATTCATAATGGAGAAAACAGATAGATTCATATGAGCATAATCCATTTGTTTAACGCAAGAGATCACTCATTCCAGAAATTCCAGTTTCAAGTGATTAGCCCCATAGATTCCCTTGTCTAATAAAAAAAATTATAGTTGTAACAATTTTTTTTCCCTTTGTAATCATTTTATAAATACACTTCCTTAGCAAACCCTTAGGGAAGGTTTAGTAATAGTCTGACATTTAATAATTCAGAAGTCTCAGATTCAACTCATTCACACACCCTCTAAAGGCTAATCACACTTGTCTTTTTAGGTGCATGTTCTAACTTAGGTGAAGCCATAGTGACTTGCCGTGGCACAAGCCAACTCTCTCTTGCCAAAAAAAATAAAAAAACCACACTTCCTTAGCTACTGTGCTTCCTATATCACATGCTTCTTATATCACATGTTAATAGATATCCAGAGAATTGTTAATAAATAACCAAATGATCAATATTATAGTTAATAGTGAACTGATGTTGACAGTTAAAACACAAACTAAAGTATTTGCTACAAAGTCTTTGAACTTCATTCATAATGAAATGATATCCTATACTAAAAGAAAATCACAAGTATAGCCCCAATCTCAGTTGCCCTTAATCTTTTGAATTTTTTACATTATTCCCTCCCCTGTTCTAATAGGTTTCACATTGAGTCCAAAACAACCACTCGTTAACTTTACAACAAAAAATGACCGAGTGTTGGGGCAAAGTAAAATAAAATTGCCTAGTATGGGGTACAAAGTAAAACAATTTTTTGTCAAATTGTAAAGGGACATTAGTGAATGGAGCAGTGTGAAACTAAAAATCACTGTGTAATGTGAAAATATGATAGTTGAAAGGACAATGTCAAATTGGGCTATAGTTGAGAGGGTTAAAGGGTAATTTTTTCTTAAGTAGAAGTTTTATTCTGACTTTCCAACTTCCAAGCATAGCCTGGGTTTTGAGAAGGACATCTCCAGAAGTCAAAAACCTCACAATCATTTTACCATTATGTATTCTCCAAAATGCCATGAGTTAAAGATTGAACTAGGGCGTTAGGTGTGAACAAGAATGCCAAGACAACTACAGGACAGGCATATCAGGCATGGTTGCTAAGATCGAACGAGAGGATAGGCACGGTTATGCGATTAAATATTTAACTTTTGGTTGAATCAACCATTCTGCTAAACATTTATAAAAAATTTAAAAACAATGCTGCCAAACTATTCACAGGAAAACCAAAGCGATCGTAGTTGGTTAAGTTTTGATATGACCCTCTTTAGACAGAAAATTCAAACTCATCTGTGATCAGACAAAAGAAACATTCCTCCAAAGATTAAGATCAAGTGTCTGCTAGAAGCTTACCCCATACTTATGGTGCAAATGTTTCACTACCATGGCTGAGCTGTTTGAAAAAAATTTACTTCAGGATACTTAATGATTCAAGTCATTAAGATCATCGAACAAAACCCATAAAGGAGAGGGACATACAAACACCCAAATACAGGTATAATTTTGGGGGAAGGGGGAGAGAGAGTACCTGCTGCAGCTGCACCTACAACATCTCTCTTGGAGTCTCTGGTGTTCAGAATCAGCCGAGTCTTATAGGAACCATGGGAGGCATAGAAGTCAGAGAGGGCCATTGATATACAGCTCAACCACATAGAGCCAACCGTGGTATTTATGTCAAGAACCACCCCCACATTTACGGAGACTGTTGAGTTTTGTGCCATGGCCATATCTATAAGGGACGTTTTTAGAGAAAGAAAGAACACGAGGAAAGAGAAAACGAGCTGGGTTGGTGTATTATTCCTCATCATTTTGTAACCTTTCTGAAACTGGGTAGTTCAGGGCGTTGTCATTTATAGGGGTAAGGATGAAACGTGAAAATAAGAACCCATATTGCAATAATTAAGCTAGGACCCAACTGGGTTTGGGTATTTGTGTAATTATGCATATAAAACAATTAGAATGCGGTGAGTAATTTTTTTTGTCAGTGTGACAGCTTGTTCAAACTTAATATTCAGAGACTTATTTTAAGTGTTGGTAAATTGTAGGAGTGGAGTCCTTTGTCAACCAACATTTAAAGACATTATTCGTCCTACTATGCTTCTTGTACTATATACTACAAGAGTAATGCTATAGGGATCGTATTTGAAGACTTAATTTGAGGACTTAATAATGTGACTTTAACACAACTATTGAAGTAGTTGTGACTTCCAACGTTAAATAGAGCCCACAACCAATTCGATGGTTGTATTGAATTAAATCCTTAAATTAAATCTCCAAATTAAGTTCAAATAGCAATTTTCATACTACAATTTCGTTTACCTTGACCAAATCAACACTTGGGTATTCCTCCCCCCCAAAAAAAAAAAAGGAAAAAAAAAAAATCAACATGTGATTGAGGACAGATGCCTTTGTGAAGTCCCATTGCAGTCTATGTTCCTTACTACTACAAAGATGACACGTACTCTTCTTCTAATTTCGATGATAAGACCTGCTCTTAGGAGGAATCCGGAAATTTTATGCTGTTGGTTAGGATAGCATTACTGTTTTCAATTACTTCACCTTCCCAAGCTCCAATTGGAGTTACATTTGTTGGCTCAGCTTCCTATACTTAATAGCCTTTACAATTATACAATTACCTTTTGCATGACTTTTTTGCTTTCTCTTATTGAAAAAAAAATAAAAACTAAGCCATGCAAGAGGATTATGGCTTATATCACACCCATATCCTTACACACGTTAGCAGGAAATACTGTTGTATCAGTATCATCAGAGCATGTAGACTGCAATTTTACTTTTGTATACTCACACCATACTTATGACTAATATTTTATTGTTTGTTGCGGGTGGATTCAAGCCTTGTGTGTGTGTGTGTGTTGTGTGTGTAAAATACTTGCATATGTTCCAACACTATCAGCGAAAATCAGATTTTTATATAGCTTATTATATTTAGAAGATGCAACGCGAACTAGACAAGTTAATAGATATTTCATTTTGACGTTTTAGGTTGTCATGTTTGATCTCCACCAAACAGTATAAAATCAGAGTCCTTGGCATTCTTACCATAAAAAAAAAATGCAGTTTGTGTCATAGGTTCCCTATAAGGAAGCTTCCTTCATTATGTAAAGAATTGATTCTGACTAGTTCCTAGTATTGTTAAAAGAGACAGAGATGACTGGTGGCTTTATAGTTCAGGAAGATTCACGAAATTGTTACCATTTTTGCCACTAGGGCACTTTTCTTGCCTCGAAGGTGCCACATGAAAGTCAATATTTTTTACATTTCCCTCATTATTGCAGTTTTTTTAGTGAAGAGAAGGCTTAGTCAAGTACTTTGAGTAAAAAAAAAAAAAAATCAAAGAATTCAACAACTTAGAACGTTCAGGGTTGGTTTAATAATCGTTAATTTTTGCAAATAGGACAACTTTTTTTCCACGAAATTACTACGTGAAAGTCAATATTCTTTCGCCATTTCATTCAGCTCTAGCAGTTAGATGAAGGAGTGACTTATTCAAAGACTATGAGTAACAAGAAAAATGCAAGAACTCCGCAGCTTAGAAACATCTAATATTCTTTTTTTTTTTTTGGGTGAGGGGGAGGGAGAGGGGAAAGGGGGTTTGAGCTCTTAATTTCATAATGTAAGGAGTACTATTGGACCAAGACCCATCGGTAGAAACTGTTAGAATTTTTCTATATTGGACTTCCATTAATTGATAGTTAATTTTTAGGGCTGAATTTATGGTCCAATGAAATGAACCCAATATTACTAAGTGGTCTATTTTGATTGGCTTATGTAAATCTTTTAATTGATGTGGTTGATGCAGTTAAGTGTAGCATTAATCTACTTGTGACCCATAATGGAAGAGTCCATTAGATTCTATTTTAAATAACAGGTTAAGTCTCATCTACACTTCATAACCCTAATTTGACTTGTCCCATTGAAAGCTGTCTATTATTTTGAAGAAGGAGAAGAAGACCTTGTCTTTCAGCAAAAGAAATTTGAAAATTGAATATCATGACTCACACATGTATGGTTTAAACCTATATGATTTAAATCTTGTAATTTAAGAATTTTAAATTTCATATACGAATCATTAAAATTCTTACATATGAAATCAGAGCATATCGTATATGAATTTAGAATCCAATAAAATTTATACATAATTAAACTATTAATTTTCATCGGATTTAGTGTTCAAATTTTTTTATCATCGTTCAAGATGCATTGAATAAAACTATTAATTACCAAAAATTGGTTACATCAAATTCAAGAAAAGATGTTCCCATCGTACATTTTATATGATGACGTGTATATATGACTTTATTACCTTCAACAACTTATTTGGTCAAGAATTGAATATTCTGTGAACCTATTAACCTATCTCAGTGTTGAACAACAGTGAGAAGCCTTCAAGTCATATATGGCGGGTACCCGTGACAATTTTTATTGCATGTTGTATTATTGGGACTCTTATGGCAGTACACATGCTTTAAATTTATTTTATTTGATTGTGTCATATTTGGTCAATTTAATAAAAAAAATTTATGGGTCTTGTCGACGAATAGACACATATTTTATTCATACAAATTATTGATATTAATCAATTATTTTTTTATATTGATAAAATTTTGATTGAATTGTTATAATTTGTAGAGTGTGTTCATACAGTTTCAATTCCAGTTCCTAGTAATTTATACGATGAAATTTTTCTCATGATCTACATATTATTTATTAAATGTTGGTAGATATGAATTTAAATTACAGAATTTTAATAGTAAAAATAAAATTGAGACTTAAATGTAACGATTAATGATGAGTAATCTATAGAGATTTATATTGGTTAGTACCTCATATTATTGATCACATGATAATTATAGGTAATTTATTATAATATCCCAGTTTGAAAAATTCTATGAGTTAAGATGGATGAATGCCACCAAAATGGTTCATTCATTAAAATTTGTCAATTTTTCTCATACTTTTGTTACGAGATTGTCTCTAAATTATAATATACAATTACATGTCCAAAGGGGATTGTTGTGTATTGTAATTTAGAGATGTTATAAAATATTGTAGTAGAGGTGCAATAGTCTAAAAGGTTTATCCACCCAAATGGGATAAATTTTTCGAAACTTGAGCATTCTCGTTGGTTAGTTTCATGAAAGAGATGACCTATAACATATTATATTTTCTACTCAAAGAGGAGTTTGTAGTGATGTATTTGGACTCTCTTAATAAAATATGATTTATTATGTTCAAAACATATTTTATTTATTTATTACCCAATTTTGCTAATTGTTTATATTCTCGTTGTCTTGAACAGTCTCTTTTGCTGTGAATAACAACATTAAAGTCTTGACTGATTCTAATTATAAAAGATGGAAGCAAGATATTGAGTTTGCTCTGAAAATTGCTGATATAGACTTTGCTTTAAAAGAGAATGAACCTGTTAAACCTACTAGTGAGAATTCCCCTAAAAAAAATTATGTAAAGTGAGAGAAATCTAATTGACTGAGTATAATTGTCATGAAAAGGTTTATCTCTAAACATCTTATAAATGGCTTGCCTGAAACCAAGAATGCCAAGGAATTTTTTACCACTGTAGAAGTGAAATACAAGGTATCCAATAAGAATGAAGCTAAAGGTCTAATGAATGAATTAACGAGTATAAAATATGACAATGTGGATGATGTTAGGAAATATACCCTTAGAATGGTCCATGTTCAAACCAAACTCAAAGCCTTCAAAAATGTTATTCATGATGAGTTTATTATTCATCACACTCTTAACTCTTTGCCTTCTGAGTTTAGTCAAATCAAAATTGCATACAATACCCAAAATAAGTAATAGACAATAAATGATCTTATCTCCAAGTGTAATTCTGAGGAATAAAAACTTAGAAAAGAAAAGAGTGAAACTATCTTGTTTGTTTCTCAGCCTAAATCTAGTTTCAAATTTAGGTATTAGAGAAATAATTGGAAACCTAATCATAATGCTCCAAAAAATTATCGAGATTTCAAAAGGCATAGTACAGGTCAGAATGTGGGCGGTCCTAAAGCTGTCATTCGAAAAAATGTCAAATGTTATTTTTGCAAGAAACGAGGTCATAAGAAAAGTGAGTGCACTCAATTCAAGTCTTTATTAGAAAAAAAAAGAATAAAGAAGAAGGGATTCACAAGCAAACAGAGGCCAAGTGAAGGTGAAGTTAAGCTTAAAGTAGGAAATAATAATGAAGTCCATGTTGAGTTTATAAGAACTGTTAGGTTAAATTTAGACACTGATTTTCAACTTGTTTTAGAAAATACTCTTTATATACCGTCATTTAGGCAGAATTTGATTTCAGTTTCCTTGCTTGATAAAATTGGATATTGTTTTAATTTTAATAATGATAAAACTCAATTGTCTTTAAATTTTCAAATTGTTAGTCATTTTATTTTATCAGATGGTCTATATAGTATATGTTTGGCTGTCAATAAAAAATATGATCTTTCAAATATTGTGAATGTTGTATCTAAGAGACCTCTCATTAAAGAAAAATTTTCACAGCTGTGACATAAACGTTTGGGTCATGTTTCTAGAGAAAAAGTGGAAAGATTAATAAAAAATAATATTCTTCCTCCATTTGATTTTGGAGACCTTGAAACTTGTGTTGACTGCATTAGGGCTAAATTGACCAAGACTAAGAAAAAAAGTGCAACTCGCAATCTAGATCTTTTAGAAATTATTCACACTGACATTAGTGGACCTTACTCACGTACCTTGTGTGGTAATAAATATTTTATTACATTTATTGATGATTTCTCTTGTGATGAATATATACTTATTTAATTAATAAAAAATCTGATGCTCTTGAAAAGTTCTACATTTTCAAGACTGAAGTGGAGAAACAATTAGAAAAATTCGTCAAAATTGTTAGGTCTGACCCTGGTGGTGAGTATTATGACAAACATGACATGTCTGGACAGCATTTCAGACCGTTTGTCAAATACTTGCAAGATTGTGGGATTGTTGTATAATATACCATATCTGGTAATTCCGAGTAGAATGGCGTGGTTGAAAGGCGCAGTCGCACCCTTAAAGACATGATGAGAAGCATTATGAGTAGGTGTAACTTGTCTGATTATCTTTGGGGATAAGCCATTAAAATGGCTTTATACATTCTTAATAGAGTTCCTAGTAAATTTGTTTCAAAAATACCTTTTGAATTATGGACTAATAGGAAACCAAGTCTCAACTATTTTTTAGTCTAGGTTGTCCTACTGAGGTTAAAATCTATAACCCTTTTAGGAAAAAAAAACATTGTCTTTACTGTTAGTGTTCTTGATAGGTATCTTTCTAAACTAGAATTAGATCATTGGGTGGCAACTAAGAAAGTTATGAGATACTTGCAAAGGAAAAAAAATTACATGGTTATTTATAGGAGAGTTGATAGTCTTGAGGTGATTGGTTACTTAGATTCAGATTTTGCTAGATGTCCGTATGATTTAAAATCTACTTCGGGATATATTTTCATGTTAGCTGAAAGAGCAATAACATGTAAGAGTGTTAACCACATCTTGTTCTTTGATAATTATGTCCTCAAGACAGAACTCGAATTCCTCTCTGTAAGAGCATATAGAGTGCTACCTCAAGTTTTAATAGTTTCAGTGATGAGCTGTGATAAAATCTCTCTGGCATTTTTGACTTCACATACCTAAGAACCGACATTTTTTCGTATGGAGCCACTGGTCGCCGTTTAGTATGGGTTTATTTTTATTATTTTTCTAATTACATAAATTCTTCTTTCTGCCATCCAACACCACCGGCTCCACCACCTACACCACCGCCTAAACCCAATCACAACAAGGCATAGCACAGAGAGAGAGAGAGAGAGAGGGAGAAAATAACCCACCGAAACCACCCATTGCAGCCTCCGAAAGACGTTCCTCTAGATGTCTGGCCTCCCCAACGAACACAATCAGAGGAAAAGAATCCAAAGTCCGGAGCATAGACTCGAGCTTTTCTTGATCTGGGTACTCCAGAAGTTGAAGAGCATTCTTGGTTTTCCAGTTATCCATGCTCCATTTCTTGGAGACCTTATCTATGTTTGCCACCGTTGGTGTTGCCGTTGAGGTTGCTATTTTAGCTAATGTGCTTAATTTTGGAGGCTTATCAGAGACAATGGGGTTTTTGGATAACTCAAAGGAATGGACGACAGAGATGGGTTGGATTGTTCTAGTGGATTTGGTTAGGTTGGTGTAGAGAGAAAATTGGTGGGATTTGGAAAAAGGTAGGAGAGATTGAGTTTCAACAATCGATTTGTTGGGGAGAAGAGTACTGGTGCTTGTGAGAGCCATTGTTTTGTGAGTAAAAGAGTCTGTGTTCTTGGGCACTGTGTGTGGTGGTGGAGGCGGTAGTGGAGGTGGTAGTGTAGGGAATGCGGTGGAGGTTGGGGGTGGTGCAGGGAAAGAGGGAAAAATGGTATTGCTTAATTGTTGGGGGCTTCGGGCATAGAAGATTTTAGGTCATGGGTCACGGGTCGTGGAGTGTTGTCTTGGGCATGGGGTGAGGGTTTAGATCTGAGCATGAATTTGATCAATTAATTAAGGGTAAAATAGTCTTTTTATTAATATTGTTAACGTCGTTCACTATTGGAGTCCCAGTGTCATTTTTAAAATGTGAGAGGGTGCCTATGTAATAAAATCAAATATCAGGAGGTGTGAGTGATTTTTACTCAATAAATTATTTTCATTTTAACTGACCAAAATGCCACCGATAAACACTTCAAATGAAAAACAAGACCTTATTCGAAGAAAATTCAAAAAGAGGGTGGATCTATCAAATGGTTGACAGAAATGTGGGAGAGATTTTTAATTTTTTTGGTAATTCTAAGAATTTGATTAATTCATGATATACAAAAGACAATTTTTTAAACCACCTCTTGTTCTTTGATAATTATGTTCTAAACCTCAAGACGGAACTCGAATTCGTCTCTGGTCGAGCCTCTACAAGAGCGTATAGAGTGCTACCCTGAGTTTCAACAGTTTCAGTGATTAGTTGTTAGTCTTCAAACTTCTGTGATAAAATCTCTCTGGCATTTTTGCCTTCACATACCTAAGAACCGACATTTTTTCGTATGAAGCCACCAGTCGTCGTTTAGTATGACAGGATAAGGTTTCAATTAATTGTCAAACGAATTCTTGCTAATAGGGATAGTAAACTACGTTGAACTCGAACTGTTCTATTAGTGGTTTTAGTTGTTGTTGTGATCATGTGACTGTAATTGTGATTGTGTGGTTGTCTAGTTCACATTACAATCTAGTTTTGTAAAATTTTGACAGTGGTTTGTGGCAGTTACTACAATCATGTGGCTATTACTGTGATTGTGTGGCGGTTTAATTCACGTTACTGTCTGATTTCATAGAATTTTGATAGTGATTGTTGCTATTACTGTGATCATGTGGTTGTCTATTTCACGTTATTATCTAATTCCGTAGAATTTTGACTGTGATTGTGACTATTATTATAATCGTGTTACTATCTAGTCTACCACCACTCTATACTCCGGTCCTGCCATCTTCTATAATACCTCCATTCTCAGTCGTCGTCCCTTACACCCCACCAACATGGGCATTGTTATTAATGCAATCATGTTACTGTAACAATGACTGTTATTTTTTATTGTGTCATTGTTACTATCTTGTTGTTATTATTACTGCCTTGTTGTTACTGCTATCGTTTTGTTGTTACTATCCATTTTGTTATATAACTATTTATTTCATTAAGGGTACATTAATCTTTATACTTTTAGTTGTCATTTAAGTCCCAAAAAGAACGCGCATGTCCTTTTTCTCCCAAAAGTCAACAAGAGTGGACCGACTTCTAAAAAGCCCTAGTTATTTATTTAATTATATTTTACTTAAATACTCTTATATGAGCTTTAGGCAATAGGTTACTCATATTCATTTAAATTTACGGACTTTAGTTGATTTATGTTATTTGGGCATAAGTGCAACTCAATTTAATTTGAAAAACCTATTAAATTTTGGCTTGGGCTTATAGAATTTAGGTCCAACTTTAATCAGTTTAATTAAATTTGAACTTGTATTATTTGGACTTATGAAATTTAAGTCCAACTAATTTAATTTATCTAATTGATTTGAGTTTCATTATAAACATTAATTTTTTAATGTCTGAAGTATCATTTGCAAATGTATGGAAAGAAGCAAACAGTATTCACTATTCAGACACAGTTTCTGTGTGTCCGATGTAATTAACAAACTGATGATTACTCAAAATGTTTCCAACTGACATTTATACGGCAATAATGATGTTAAGCTTTTTTATGGCCAAAATGTTGCAGACAAACTTCAGAGTCGTTTGTTTAGTGGGGAATGAGTGCAAGAATGCGAGGTCAAGAGGAGGCAAAATCTCACTGAAACCATGTGATTTGGCCCATTCGCACTTTCGCCATCCTTACATTCCTAAATAGCCATGCAAACCTCATGTTGTTTGTGAATTTTTTCTTCTTTTTTTTTTGTTTTTTTTTTTTTTTTGCTTTTTGATAAGGGATTTGTGAATCAAAAGAATAATTAATATTGTAAGGGTATTCAAGTCAACTTACATACTACTCGACTAATTCTCTCTCTGTTCCGATCAAAAAAAAATCATCCACGCCAACACCAAGTAATTCATGAGAAAAAGACACCATTCACGCAAAGACCAAGATAGTCAAGAGTGTCTATATCAACTTACGTGCTCTTCGCCAACACCAACTAATCCCTTCTTCGATCCGATCAAAGACAAACCATTCACCCCAAGACTTAGTAATTCATGAAGAAAAAAAATATCTCATAATTTAAGCCCAAAAAATTGTCAGAATTCAACCTCAAAGACGTTTGAATTTACAACTTGTCTCTGTTATCACTTGATCTACCATAATTTCACAGAAAAATTGCTCAATACACAATTACATATATGCTGTGCGTATCACAAATGATGAAATCGGCAGTGTTACTTCATCCGCATTCACATGAAAACTAACTCAATAAAAAGAAAATTGTGAAGCTTGTTACATGCAAAACAGGTGATCTCGCTCTAAAAAATGTTGCTTCTCGTTCATTATATTTATGCCACAAAAAATAGAAAAATCATGAGGAAGAAAATAAGTACAAAGAATATCTTAATCATCAGCCACCTATTTGAGGAGATGCTATTGAGGTATTTGAGCAGAGCACCTTGCGCACCCTCCACATTTGCCAGTGTGTCATCCATGTTCTCATCGATCCTGCCACAAACACTTAAATTAGTAACCAAGTTTGGATTCAAATCATGGGTAAAGAATGCATAAAAGAATGTACCAACTACACCACCAAGAATGAATAAGAATAAATGGCGTGCAAACAAGGGTTTGCTTGGCACCCAAAATCGGATGTTTTGCCAACCATTATAGCATTATTGGTCCTAAAGAGTTGAGCAACCAAATACCTCCTCGGCTCTTCCTCCCTGCCCACACTCATCTATTAGAAACCACCAAGACATTATCTCCCTTCCACCCCCCACCCCACCCACCCCGCAGGTTTCCCCTCCTCTCTCCTGTTTTCTCTCTCTGGAGACAAACATTGTGTACTCAATAAGAGTCCAATATCAACATTACCAACAGTACATTTACTTCAACTAATTGCCTGCTTATTTCCCTGTCTGCATCCTGAAACTGAAATACTCTAGGGTTAAAAAAATTTCCTACAGAAACACCCCTCACCATCCAAGAACATGTAGGATGTAGCCTGTGCAATTGGGGTAAGCCTTTGATACCGAAGGTTACAACTTTTTTGGGCACGGTCGGGATCGATCCTAAATCGATCCCAGACACCCCATTTTGTTATAATGCAACCCAAAAAGGTTGTAACTTGATCCAAAAAATTATAAATTTCGGAACGGTACAGAAAAATGACTTTTTAGTACTGTATGCAATTGAGGCTCTAAGAAAACTAAACTGAGGAATATCAGCTTAAGCTCAACTGAACAGTCTAGGAACACTACGGCTCAACAGCATNTTTTTTTTTTTTTTTTGCTTTTTGATAAGGGATTTGTGAATCAAAAGAATAATTAATATTGTAAGGGTATTCAAGTCAACTTACATACTACTCGACTAATTCTCTCTCTGTTCCGATCAAAAAAAAATCATCCACGCCAACACCAAGTAATTCATGAGAAAAAGACACCATTCACGCAAAGACCAAGATAGTCAAGAGTGTCTATATCAACTTACGTGCTCTTCGCCAACACCAACTAATCCCTTCTTCGATCCGATCAAAGACAAACCATTCACCCCAAGACTTAGTAATTCATGAAGAAAAAAAATATCTCATAATTTAAGCCCAAAAAATTGTCAGAATTCAACCTCAAAGACGTTTGAATTTACAACTTGTCTCTGTTATCACTTGATCTACCATAATTTCACAGAAAAATTGCTCAATACACAATTACATATATGCTGTGCGTATCACAAATGATGAAATCGGCAGTGTTACTTCATCCGCATTCACATGAAAACTAACTCAATAAAAAGAAAATTGTGAAGCTTGTTACATGCAAAACAGGTGATCTCGCTCTAAAAAATGTTGCTTCTCGTTCATTATATTTATGCCACAAAAAATAGAAAAATCATGAGGAAGAAAATAAGTACAAAGAATATCTTAATCATCAGCCACCTATTTGAGGAGATGCTATTGAGGTATTTGAGCAGAGCACCTTGCGCACCCTCCACATTTGCCAGTGTGTCATCCATGTTCTCATCGATCCTGCCACAAACACTTAAATTAGTAACCAAGTTTGGATTCAAATCATGGGTAAAGAATGCATAAAAGAATGTACCAACTACACCACCAAGAATGAATAAGAATAAATGGCGTGCAAACAAGGGTTTGCTTGGCACCCAAAATCGGATGTTTTGCCAACCATTATAGCATTATTGGTCCTAAAGAGTTGAGCAACCAAATACCTCCTCGGCTCTTCCTCCCTGCCCACACTCATCTATTAGAAACCACCAAGACATTATCTCCCTTCCACCCCCCACCCCACCCACCCCGCAGGTTTCCCCTCCTCTCTCCTGTTTTCTCTCTCTGGAGACAAACATTGTGTACTCAATAAGAGTCCAATATCAACATTACCAACAGTACATTTACTTCAACTAATTGCCTGCTTATTTCCCTGTCTGCATCCTGAAACTGAAATACTCTAGGGTTAAAAAAATTTCCTACAGAAACACCCCTCACCATCCAAGAACATGTAGGATGTAGCCTGTGCAATTGGGGTAAGCCTTTGATACCGAAGGTTACAACTTTTTTGGGCACGGTCGGGATCGATCCTAAATCGATCCCAGACACCCCATTTTGTTATAATGCAACCCAAAAAGGTTGTAACTTGATCCAAAAAATTATAAATTTCGGAACGGTACAGAAAAATGACTTTTTAGTACTGTATGCAATTGAGGCTCTAAGAAAACTAAACTGAGGAATATCAGCTTAAGCTCAACTGAACAGTCTAGGAACACTACGGCTCAACAGCATTTTTTTTCTTCCTGTTCTCCTTCTTCTAGCATAGCAATGCTTATCATAGTCAAAGGTTCCGATACATGAAAATTCTCAGATGTGTACTTTTCAAAGCTCTGTGAGATGGCCCCATAGTCACTAAAAACCAAATTAAATTATCAGGAGAAGTTTTCTATCAAAGGACAGAAGCTGGGGATATCCTGATCATTGAGGGAGCCATTGTTGGCATTGCATAGGACAGACGAAGATAAAAGATCCAGGTAGCCAACTTAAGTTTTATTTCATGTTTTATAAGCAACAATTAACTTAAGATCTTTCCCTTTGTGTCAAAGTACTAACTTCTTCTCGTAAAGCATATGGATCTAAAGATTTAGAATTTCTGATGCTATATCCCTTAATGATGAGCAGAGTGTAAGATCGAGTGCAGTATAAGATCTTTTCCTTTCCATCACAAATACAATAATATTAGTGGGAAGTGCAGGGATAACCAGATATCAAATTAACATTGATATACTCATTCAAATGTGAGTTAAGCAGGTACAAGTATCTCTTTCTTTGACATTATAAGCCCTTGAGTTTGAAAATTTTACTAATTGTTCTCATGCCCAATATTGTGCAGCAGGTCAGGATGTCAGTGTCATTAGGAACAACTGTGTTCTATGAGCCACAACCATGCAATAAATGATGGAGAGGAACAAAAAAAAAATGATGGAAAAATCTCCTATATGATATGCAACAAGAGACATCAAGGAGAGCTACTTTCTTCAAAGTTGGGAGTTTAATCAATTTCGAAACAATTCTAATGCAGTTGAGGGAGCACAGGCAAGTAGGCCATGAGCTATAGCAAGCAAGGAACGCTGATGTAGAAGAGTTCAAAGGAAAAAAACAGATTCCACATTAGCAGTGGAAGTTGCAACCTCTGAACCATCCAGCTTGCCACCCAATCCTAAGTATCACCAAGAAAATGACTATATAACCTAAATAAATCTGGGGGCCAAATTCATATTTTTAACACTATGCCAAGCAATCAGATTGGACACGTTCTAGTTCCATACAGAGCAAAGGAGCATGTCCCTACTACAGAGTGCAATCTATACATACAGTAAAACAAGCAGTGAGAATTGCATAAAACATACAGTAAGATTGAATTCAAAGTAAAACCTGATAGCAATTTCCCCTTGTTGAGAAACCAAAGTTGCCAGCTGATTGAAGATACTGCCAAGCTCGTGAATTGTTGACTCGACATTTTGAAGAGCTTCAGCTCTACTCTGCATGTAGCTATCTTGTAGCGGAACCATCTGCTGTTGTTGTTGCTGTTGCTGCTGCTGCTGCAGAAATGGCTGAGTCTCCCCATCCATCTGCTTCCTGTTAAGAGTATAATCAAATATAAGTATTCTGCTAGCCTATACGTCTCTTAATATATGGGTCAATTCTATTTTTCTGATAAGAATGGGCCAATTCTATTTAAGCCAACGAAAAAGGCACAAGCAATGGTGATGGAATGGAATTTGATGCACCAAAGAATCCAAAGCCAATCTTGAGAGTGAGACCCTTTTGTATATGTACTAGATAGATATAGAGAGGGGGAGATAGAATCATTCATTGATGGAAAATCTTTTGATTTCTTATTTTATCCCTACTTATTATTCTAAAGACAATTATATCAACATATATACTTTCATCCAATTTTTATTTTCTGACCTATTGACTTTCAAGTTCCTTTGAATTTTTTTATTAGTAGTATTTGATTTCTACATTCTTTTGCGCTCATTTATCAGTGATTCAAAGCATTGTCCCATCTCAATTGAAATGCAAATACCGTTTTAGAAAAAAATTTAGTTCTGCTTCCGTGTTCCTCTTATATTATTTTTTTCGTTTTACATTTGTACATGTCTGATCCCGCATAATCTTTTTCATTTATCTTTTTATTGTTTTGAGAGAAGGTATCCAAGATTTCTTTGGCTTTGTGCATCTGAACCAAGATCTTGTTGGTCTGCAAGTTCTTTTTCTTGTTGATTTCGATTCTTTAAAAAAGAATTTTTTTCTTCATTCGATGGTATAAAAAAATTCTCTTTTGCCTTTTCGCTGACTTTTTTATTTTCACTAATATTTTTATTTTTATTCAAATTTAAAAGAAGTAATTTGCTTGGCACTATAATCCACGGTTTAATTTTATATGCATTATAAAGTAACACAAATTCAGGGAACAACCAAAGCTCCAGATTAGATATAGAACAATTTAGTATTTCTTCATTCATTCCATCCAATCAAAAAAGTTTTTTTTTTTATAATTGGGTGGATTGATTTTTAGATCTTGATAAATTGTAAAATAAAAAAGGTCCTATACTCTATTACTATATACATGTAGTCGTCAGATTGGATGTTACAGTCAAATATATGTTATATTTGATTTTTTGGTATGCAGCACTATCATAATATTATACTACAAATAATAATATTAAAATCTAATTAATTTATTTAACAAAAAAATATAATAAATTAATAATATAATTATATGTGCAAATACTCACGAATCACAATCTTACAATGAAGCTCCATTATAAACAAAAGAGGAAATAGTCAAACACTAACACTCTCGGACACGTGTCCGATACTCTTTTATCCGTATCCATAATTAAATATTAATTTCGGACACTTTTTTAGACCGTGTCTACTACTAAATAATAAACATTTATTGACATGTGATTAATAAAACTTAAAAATTTGATTATTAAATATCTTATACTATGTAAGAACATATAATTGCAAAGAATAAACAGGTTAAAGTTATATTCAAAATATAATAACAAAAGCAAAAATACAAAAAATATTTAGAAAAAAATAATTGAGAAAATAAGAGCAATTATTTAAATCATATATATTTAGTATACGTCTAGGAAAAAAAATTATACCTAAAAAATTTAGTACTTTATAGGGTGAATTTTTAGACTAACATCATAATAGTCAAGCGTGTCCCTAATGTGTTTTTATCCTACTTTTTTAAGAAATGTCGTATTTACGTGTCCATGTCATGTCATATTAGTGTCTGTACTTCTTAGTTTATCCCTAATTATTATTATAAAGTCAATTATACTCATATATTTATTTTCATCCAATTTTTATTTTCTATACCTATTTAACTTTCAAGTATTTTTGGACTCTTTTATTAGCAGTATTTGAATTCTAAATTCTTTTGGACTAATTTATTAGTACACTTACATACAATTTTCTCTATCTATATCTATATATGAAGAAGTAAAATCCAATCTAGTAGTTGTTAGATTAGATTCGACAGTCAAATATATCATATTTGATTTTTAGGTATGCAACAATATTGTAATACTGTAATACAAACAATATTATCACAACTTGTCAATCTTTAACAAAAAAAATGTAATAAATCTTTAATATAATTATATGTACAAATACTCAAGAATGACAATCTTACAATAGAGCTCCATCTATACTACTTTAAAAAGTGAGCATATTTGAAAAACATTTTTTCCACTTTTATTTTTCAAAATCACAACTATCTCATTTTTATCCCTCAACATTAAAGCCAAAATAAACCTAAGTCTCATCATGTTCCCCCCAAAAAAAAAACCTACGCCTCCCAATCTTCTCTCTCTCCCCAGTCGTTTCATCGTCATCTTCCCCCACTCTAAATAAACCTCTTTCTCTCTTTTCTTTACCTCTTCCAGAAACCCTCGATGTTTTCCTCTTTCTCCCTATCTTTCCCTGCTGCTCTCAACATGCATTACTCCACACATTCAATTCTCTCTGCATCTTAACGTTTGATGCATCGCTACTTTTTGTGGTATTGTTCTTTCACTTATATCTATTAGAATTTTTTTTTTGCGAGTTCATCCAAAATTTTATGATACTAACAAAATTGAACTTTCACGGAGAAATCAAAACAAACACACCATGTGTATTAGCATCTAGAAGAATAATTAGAATATGGTTACCGTTAAAAAGTCTAATAAATTGTTTGTTTAGAGTAATAACAATAAAAAATGGTGCTATAATTATCACGAATATGAATTACAACCAAACATTTTAGTGTAGATGTTTGTTGGACATTTTAATTAGCTTTGGTTGACTTTCAACAGTACGGTTGTGGTACATAATTTGAAGAAGAAGACTTAAATAGTTTCCATAAAGTTACGTATATGTGCTGCTTTTTAATTTGAAGAAGGGGATTTCACTCTTCATCCGCCAATTTGCAGGTTGAACTATTAGTCTGGGCCATCCAAAATTTCCAAGAATTTTAGATCTATGCATCATTATTTATTGGTCATAAATATCAATTGTTATCCTTGATTGTTTTAATTGCTTGCATTTGGTCTGACCTCTACTATGCAACTGACTCATCAGTTTATGGATCTACAATAAAATATAGGTTTTGATATTTGTAAGATGCCATAAAAAAACTACAAATTATTATAATAATTTTAAAAAGTTCATAAACAACACACATGAGTATTGCAATCTTAAAAATTTCAGAATGATCATTTAATTATAATTTGACCAAGCAATATTTTATTATAAAAGTAGTAAATAAAAATTATAATAACTCGAAATAATCCACCTGCAACGCACTTCTGCACCAGCTGGTTATAAATAAAAGAGAAAATGTCTAAAGGGACGGAGAGATACTTAAATAAATGACAAATTAGGTATTCAAAGAGGAGTAGAATAGGTTAATAATTAGGTTTAACAAAATTTAGGGTTATTTGGGCTTCCAGAAAAATATGTTTTGAGCTACAACCTAACATTTATTTACAATCTCTGATTTGAGCTACAATCCCTGATTATTTCCAAAACATTAAAGACATTAGTTTATATTTGTTGAATAACATTGTGTTAGGGTCCACTCAATGATAATACCAGCATTTGAATGTATGATTTTATTATCATAAATGAAGTGGTGACAAAAATTGAGAGACACTACCCCAACATATATTATACAATCACTTGGGCTTATTTGAAATGATACCTTCATCAAATAACATTTAGGTAGAAAAGATCATGTCATCGGCACACAAAAGAGAATATTTCAAACTTTCTCTCAAAAGTAAAAGAAGGCTGTGACTAGTAACCAGTAATTGGATGGCAGCGCTTAGTATGTAGTTACCTAGGAAATAACTGCGATGAAGATGGGGACCCATTAGCCCATGGAGGAGGAGGGGCAGTTGAGGTACTAGCAGCAGTCCTTGCAGTCAGGGGACGCTGGCGAGTAAAAGGATTTGTAGAATCCTTGGAAGCAGTAGAAGAAAACAATTGTCTTCTGTTCTCATGAACTTTCAAGTTCTGCATATATCCAAGAAATGAATTTAGTTGTCTTTCAAAGGTAATTTTAAAATGAAAGAGATATAAAGTAGTATCAGTTCTGCTGATAAAAACAGCCAAATGAAGAATAGTGTAAGTAGCAAAATTTGGACTCACCTCTGTCCGCATAGTGAGGACTTCTTTGAATTCTTTTGTGGCACTCATCAAGCGGTTCTTCAAGTCATCTACAACTGTAGTTGAATGACTAGTGGTGTCCCTGGAGATATTCCCACTCTCATTCCGAGAGTTGCAGAGAAGCTGAAGATCAACCACAGCTGAGTTAAGAGCAGTGATATCTTGCTTGATAACTGCAGTCATCTCCTGTATTTCCATGGTAGGGTCATCAAAAACAGAGGTCCTCTTCGCCACTGCACATGCAAAATAATAAACATGACCCTCTAAAGGCTAACATTCTGTTTAAAATCCTAACCGACACAGCAATTCAGAGAAAATTACTCCTTCCACACATTGATGGCAATGTCAATCAATGCAAGATCACCACCAAGGGACAGTGTCCTTGATCCAATAAGACCTATGGTTTTGGCCACAAGTAACACTGACCAATCTGCTACTTGATGAATAAGCATCAATATGGTTCAAACAAATTCCACATTTATCCTCATAATCCTCTCGCATGTATGCCTATTTACTCTTTCAAATTACACCATTAAATCAAGGTATAAAAAAAAGTAGGCCTTTGGAATCTTAAAAAACTAGGATCAATTTTATTGTCACTAATCAAGTTAAAATTTGAAAAAGCAAGAGTTTCACTTTTCTATGACACCAACATTCTACCAATAACTGCAATCTAAGAAGCATGGACACGGACATGAGATATTGATACAACACAACATGGACACGTACACGACATTTCTCAAAAAAGTAAGACACGGATACGTTAAGAATACGCTATATATAATTATGTTTTATATATAAAATTATAAAATTTATCACAACAATATAGTGATAATGATATATTATTCATAAGAATACTAATGATATATTATTCATAAGAAATTTAATATTTTATGATAAGTAATTGTTATGTCTAGTTGTTTAATGTGAATTTTTAGGCTAAATCATCATAATAGTCAATAATCATCAATTATTTTTACACGTGTACCCAACATATATAATTTATATGATTTTTATTGTTTTCTCAATTTCTCTTTTTAAAACTTTTATGCATCTTTCCTTTTATTATCATATTTTGAGTACGACTTTAACATGTCTTGCCTTGATAATTATATGTTCTATCATAATATAAGATACTTATATTCCATATTTTAAGATTTACTGTAATCAAAATGTTAAGATACTTATAGTCAAAATTTTAAGACTTACTTATTGTTTTCTCAATTTCTCTTTTTTTAAAATTTTTATGCATCTTTTCCTTTTATTATCATATTTTGAGTACAACTTTAACATGTCTTACCTTGGTAATTATATGTTCTATCATAATATAAGATACTTACAATCAAAATTTTAAGATTTACTACGCACTTGTCAATACATGTTTATTGTTTAGTAATATGTATGGTCTAAAAGGTGTCGGTCACGTCACCAAAGAAGTGCCGAACACATATCCAAAATTAATATTTTATCCTTTAATTATGAACACAAATAAAAAAGTATCGGACATGTGTCTGAAGAGTGCCGGTGCCCGACATGGATACGTTGCCATCTTGAGAATGTCCGCGCTTCAAAGATTGTAATCCTTATGAACACTCATACTTTCTAAGGCAATTATGGTTTTGAAACTAGTTGGGTAACGACAGAAAAGGTCATGTTGTTATGGCATGGAGCAGCAGGTTTCAAACTTATTTGACTTTATAGACAATCTGGATTCCCAAGTTCGTTTCTAGTTCCTTCTGTGAAAAGTGTTTTTGTATACCATGTGTGTACATGGTGTCGGTTATTAATGAACTCGTTGAACCTATCAATTGTTTGAAGAACCATCACAATATGGTATATCGCTACAAGAATACATGAAACCTGTACAAACAGTATCCTCCTAACCTCAGGAACTTTTTCAGCATTTTCTACCATACCAAATTGCATATAAATAATCCTGCCGAAAATTAAAAACCCATATACATTGTCAGACGAATCTAACAATCATCCAAAAGTACTCAGCAATTCAATTACTTACATTTTGCCAGCTTCGCAAGTTTCTGCGATGTTTGATGTATCCCGAATCCTACTTTCGAAGCCCTCCTGTTGAACTCCGACTGCACAGCAACCATAGACCTCTGATCCTCCGACCTTGAACCACTACTACTCGGACCATTCTGTACGAGCGGCTTCCTCAGCCTCTCCGCTACACTTAGAAACTCCTGCGTTCGATCCCGAATCGATGAACTCGCCGTTCTCCAAGACATCTTCCAAATATCTACTTAAAATACCTAGCCGCTGAAGCAGTATAAAACACTCCGAATCGAAAGAAAATTGCCTCCAATCTGCGAATATAGGGTTTCAGACAAGCAAATTCTCCAGATCCGACTCAATCTACCCAAATTTCTTACCAAAATCTCCAAATTAACCTTTTTTTATGCTTTTTTGCATTCAATTCGGGTGAACAAACTCTTACATGGCATTTCTCTGTTTCTTTATACGAATCCCCGTTGTAACTTCAAAATCCTCAAAATTTAGGGCTTCGAGGGCGAATTCTTCTTCTAATATCGAATTCACAGGGCCACCAATGCCAGATCTCGATCACTAGAACCACGAAACAGAACTTTCTTCGCACAAACAGAGATATCAAAATATAAGAAGACAGAGAATGGTCGCGAAGGTAATACGATGGCAGACAATTGAAACAGCTGGAAGGGAAGTTCGGAAGAAAATCATATACGCAGGTCCACCGTGATTCCACGTTCAATAAGTTATCTTACTACCGTCTCTAATTTTGATTTAAATTTAAATAAAAAATCTAAAACATTTATCACAATTTTTAACCGAATAAAAGTAGACTCGTGTTTTTTACTTAAATTAGAAGAGACTCAAATCTTTATCCAAATTATAACGAGATTTAAACCTCTTTTAGGCATTTAAATTTAGAATTCTCATTTTTTAAATTTTAGTTTGTCAATTAAAATCATTTGTTTCAAATCAAACTTTTTTAATTCAATTTAACTAAAAATTTAAGTCATGATTGAATATGTCATTACCTACAACAACTTACTCTCACGTCCGTTTTAGTATATGTACTATTATATTTAGTGCTAATTATATCGAAGATCCCTAAAATATAAAATTTGTTTCATTTTAGTCTCAAAATTTTTAATTGCATCATTTTTTGTCTTTTAAATATTAAATATGTTTATATTTAATCCTTTATACTACCAATGTCCAAATTATTAATAATTTTTTATCATAAATTTATTACATGATACTTAAATATGATCAAAAAAGTAATATGAAAAATTCTTAATCCTATAGCGGCAAAGTTGGTGTAGAAATACAGGGTGGTTTGTAACAGGGATGGGGGTGGCTCATGGTGAAAAGGGATGGGGGAGTTGCAACGAGGGAGGGTAGTAAAAGGGATGGGGTGGCTCATGGTGAAAAAGAATGGGGATGGGGATTTGAAGTATTTTGTTTATTATTATATTATATAATGAATGGTAATTAAGGGATGATTGGCTAAAATAAATGTTGATATCAACAAATATTAGATGATATTTCAAAGTAGTTTGATTAGCAAGAATACCACACTTAAATGCATATGGTACACCAAACAACAACAAATTCATATCAATTCTCAAAAGGCTTTAGGGAGAATCGATATTGAGAATCAATACCTAACTAATTTCTCTGATGAGTAATCGAAACCTTTGGAGCCCTTCAAGGAACCAAACTCGTACACTAACCCTTTACCTAAGTCACACGTGAACGAATGGTGGGAATCCTTGAAATCTCGCAAGGAACCAAACACATCCACTACGTGTGGTATAAAATTAAGATTTATATATTTGAGGGTATAAATTAAAATTTATGATATTTGAGGATATAAATTTAGATTTGAATGATATTTCAGGGTGTAATTTATGAATAACCAATGTATTTATATGTAGTAGCTCAAATAGACAATATATAAATTACTAACGATTTTTTTTTTTTATAAATTTATTACGTAATATTTTAATAGTTGAAAAAAAAATAATTTTAATAACTTTTGACCAAAATTAATTTTTGTTTTATATTGTCCCATCAATAATTATATATATATTTATCATAATTACTAAAATTGTTACATATTTAATGAAAAATTAATTCATTTTGCCCTCACTTATGTAAATAATGCAGAAAATTGAATAGTTGAAGAGTCAAAATGAAATTACCATTAGGGTTACACTTTTTAGAAAATTTCCCCTTTTCGTGACCCCGAAGTAACCCACATCACCCCTATCTCTCTCTAGAAAAAGGAAAATTAAAAAAAAAAAATCGAAAATCATTTGGGAAATCAACAAATCAATTAGGGTTTGAAATTGAACACACACTCTCTCTCTCTAGCTTTTTCGTTCTATAAGATTCCGAGGTTCAAACCTTGGAATTCATGCTTCGTGTTCTCGATCATCATGATTCAATAGCGGCGCTTCGATGAAAACGAAGAAATGTATGATTGGATTGAGGTACGGTCGATGGAAAATAGTGTAGGAAATGTGCATATTCAGAAGTTTTATGGTTTCTATTTAATTGCTGTTGTAGAGAAATTAGTTCATTGTGTTATCTAATTGGGGTCATTTGTGATTAATTGTTTGAATTTGTGGTTGGTGTTAATTTTTTTTTTTTTTGACAAATTTTTAGCTACAGATCTGAAACTTTGGCTGTGAGTATGTATGATGGAACATAACAATCGGGGATTTTTGTTTGGGATGTTTGCATTGAGGTATTGTCGATGGAAAGTAGTGTAGGAAAGTCTGGTGGTGCTAAAATTTCCAAGAAAACCAGATCTTTGAATCTTGAGAGTCTATATAAATCTAGTGTTTTGAAGGAAGGGAATAGCAAGGGAAAAAATAGTGTAGGAAATGATGAGGTTAAGAAAAAGAAAAGGAAGAGTAGGAAAGAGTTGCCTTTGAGTAGTATTCAGCCAGCTAGCAAGAAGAGTAAGAAGAGTTTAGATGAAGTTTATGCCGGTGGGGTCAGTTCGGGTGATTTGGACAGGGCTTTGTTGGGTTTGAGAGGCAAGTTGAGTACCAGTAATGGGTCAAATGATATTTCACTTGGTTTGGATGGCACTGGTAATGTGTTTCGGATCCCCAAGCGTCCACGAGGTTCTCGCAAGAAATTTGAAAGCAATCAGGTTTCTAATCCATCAGGACTCTCTAGTTCGGGTGATCACATCGCCAAGTCAAATGGTGAGGCTAAGATAATTGTCGGCAACCAAGTTTTACAGCAATCCGGTTCTTGTGATAGTAAAGCCTGTTATGTTAATCAGGTGGTTAAGTTAAATGGAGATTCTGGAGGTGAAATTGTTGACCCCAAGGTTTTGCAGAAGTCAGTTACTGATGATTATATGGGAAGTAGTGCAGATAGGGTGAGTTCAATTTGGCTTGCTAAGGAGGAAGAAAGTGATGTGGTTGTAAATAATGGTGATGCATCTTGTGGGAAGTGCCGGACGAAGGTAAGTTCAGCTCGACATACTAAGGAGGAAGATGGTCACGTGGTTGTAAATATTGGCGATGCATCTTCTACAAAGTGCCGGAGCAAGGTGAGTTCAGCTCGACATGATAAGGAGGAAGATAAAAATGTGGTTGTAAATAATGGTGATGCATCTTCTACGAAGCACCGGAGCAAGGTGAGTTCAGCTCGACATGCTAAGGAGGAAGATGGTCACGTGGTTGTACATAACAGTGATGCATCTAGTAGAAAGAGCCAGAGCAGTCTTAAGAAAAGAAAAGATATGTTGACACCAATTAATGAAACTGTCGCAATGAAGGTGGGGTCTCCACTTGTTAATTCAGTTAGTGATAGCGATGGTTTTCAGGATGATGATGATGAAGAGAATCTCGAAGCAAATGCTGCGAGGATGCTCTCGTCTCGATTTGATCCGAGTTACACTGAGTTTTCTTCAAAAACCTCATCAAGGTGTGTAAATGGGTTGTCTTTCTTGATCCGTTCTGGTCAGAACTTCGTTAGTCAAAGGGAAAAGTACTTAGCTGGCTCCACTTTGGCATCAGTTGACTCTGCCAGCAGAGTTCTGAGACCTAGGAAACAGCATAATGAGAAGGGTCTCTCAAGCAAGCGGCGTCATTTTTATGAGATTCTTTCTGTGGATTTGGATGCATACTGGGTTTTGAACAGGAGGATCAAGGTATTTTGGCCATTGGATGAAAGTTGGTATTACGGCCTTGTGAATGATTATGATTCAGAGAGAAAGCTTCATCACATTAAATATGATGATCGAGATGAGGAATGGGTTAACCTTCAGAACGAGAGATTTAAACTTTTGCTTCTCCCCAGTGAAGTTCCTGGGAAGGCAGAGCCTGAAAATTCTGCTATCGGAGATGAGGGAAAGAGAGGTTTAACTTCAGATGATGACAGCTACGTTGGGAGGTATATGGACTCAGAACCCATCATGTCATGGCTGGCTCGTTCTTCTCATCGAGTCAAATCTTCTCCTGGTGCTTGGAAAAAACAGAAAACATCCCATCCATCTCCTTACTTGGTTCCACCATTGTTGTCTAAAAAAATTGAAGACGCTCATGTGGTTTTGGGTTTTGAGCAAATAGATACGAGTGCAGTAAATGGTATTTCTCCATTTCCAGACAGATCAAGTGATGACAGAAAGGGTGAGAAGTCAGTGCTGGAAACCAGCACTAGCTCCAAAGGTAGCAAACCAGTTTTTGTTTATTCCAGGAGGCAATATCACAAGAAAGACAGAGGATTGATTCGTTCATCTGTAAGTGACAATGCTTCTGAAAGTGTACCTGTATCTGTTCCTTCTCTGGCCTCTGGTGTTTACACTTTCCAAACCTCAAAAGAATGCATGGTTTCTCTTGGGTGCTTCAACCCTGATGAGCCTTTCTGGTCCATCGATGATGAAGGCTTGTTAAAATTAACTATGCCATTGATGGAAGCCAAACGATTTAGGTTTGAGTTATGCTTATCAGTTCCTCCTTTCCTGGAGTTTACTTTTGGAGTAGAGCATTTTTGGTTGTTCCAAGCTGCACTGCTGCTTCGATATGGTACCGTTGTCTGTATTTGGCCTAAGATTCATTTGGAGATACTCTTTGTTGATAATATTTTCGGTTTGAGGTTTTTCTTGTTTGAAGGTTCCTTGAAGCAGGCTGTAGCCTTTGTTTTCCTTGTCCTAACTATATTTCATCAATCTAACGAGCAGGGGAAGTATGTTGACCTGCAATTGCCTGTAACTTCGGTAAGGTTTACGCTCTCTTGTGTTCAAGATTTTAGAAAGAAGCATGTGTTTGCAAACTACAGCTTCGCCAAAGTGAAATGTTCGAAGTGGTTGTGCTTAGATCGGAAGCTCCAACAGCATTGTTTGCTCACTGAGCAGCTACCTCTGTCTGAATGTACATATGATAACATCAGGGCACGGGAAGGAGGAGGTAAACAGCTTGACACAACTTCTGTTGGTATGATCCCCTCCGCATTTCAGGTATTACTTTCATTTTGCTTGCATTGCTCCCTCCCGAGCAATGAAACATCTTTCTGAAGTTAATTTTTGTATTTTGATCCCTGTTTTCCCCTTGTTCCCTTTGTCATCTTCTTTAGATATTGGGAAAATTGCATCCACACCCCATTTATGTCGCCATATCCACACTCCTGTAGTTTATCTATTCGTTTTGGATACCTCCCATGTGCTGAGGGACAACTACTGACAACTCTAAAAATGATAATGTCTCCAAAGATTATTATTCTAATACCAATTTTACACTCAAGTTATTAAATTCTAGATTTTGTGGCATACACAATGCGTGATCAATTAATGATTGATAGAGACGAGAGATGTTGGCGGATGCTAAATCTAAATAGGAATGTAAGTTTTGTACACATGCTTCTAGAAGAATTTGTGATAAACATTTGAACTTATAGATACCATAAAGTATTTTAAACATTAATAGGTCCCATTAGAGTGGACACCAAACCCCTCTCTCCCTTTATTAGTCGTAATAGATGATGATTCTTCACTAAAAACTAATTTGTGAAAATTGGTATATGAACAAATCTGAAATTGGTATGGGATATACTCTCTCCATTAAACTATAAAAAGAGAAAACCTGAAAGAGAGAATTCGCTAAGATTAACCATTTGTTTTGAAGTTAATCTGAATATATATATATATATATATATTTAAGTATCTGAAACAAGTAAATTAACTGTGTCCAAAAGTGTCTGAAACCAGTGGGGTTTTTGAGTAGCCAAAAATGTCAAATCTACTGGAACTTTCTAGCTTTTTGATTGTATTAAAAAAGTCGTATGCATTGAAATGTGGGGGCTGGAGGTCTCTTATATCTTGGAAGGGACTACTCTGGTTAGTTGGTTGAGAGGAGGTGATTATACGGCGACGAGGCAGATTGGAGAAACTGCAGAATTGAAAGCATTAACTAGGCTGCCATTCCAACCATTTAATTTGTGTTCCTTTTTACACAACAGGGATGAGAGTGCCTATCGGGTGGAGCCTTTGCTCTGCATCCATGTGTCTGTAAGGCAGCAGAAGCTTGATTAGATCAAAGTGCATCTCCGATCAGTATTGTGTGTTTCGAAGCTTGATAAAATTGAAATCCTTCTCCAAATCAAAATTCATCATGGCCTGTATTGCAGATATAAGTGTGTGTGTGTTTATGTAACAAACTGAATAACAGAGAGAGTGATGGAAATAGAGAGAGCACATATGGGTGATTAGGGTTGGGGGTAGATCTGGGTGGGAAGTTCTCACTCTCTCGTACATGTGTATTTTGTATGTTATATATGACTATGTAAATATAAGTATGAGCACGTCCAAGTATCCTAAATATACAGCGAAGGTGATTGAAATTTTCCCTTAGACATATTATATGCATATGTATATTGAGTTAAATTTCAGCTTGAAAGCTTTTGTGGTTTGTTAAACCCAAAAAATGAAAAAAAAAACTGTTAGGTTATACTATGTAGGATAGTTTGGTAGTTACATGTTGTAATAGACTTAGATATAATCTTGTTTCCCTATGTGATTGACTTCTGTGAGTTTTTCTATCAAACAGGGTTTATTGAAGAAGTCTGTGCAGAGTATTATGGCTGTGGGGTATTTCAAAAAATCATGCTATGTAAATATGAGTCGCTCTTCTTGTGATTCTGATCTGTTGCACAGAAAACTTCCTCCATTTTCTATTTCTTTTAATGCTGCACCAACTTTCTTTCGTAGTCTGCATCTTAAGCTGCTGATGGAACATAGTGTTGCTGGCGTCAGCCTTCAGGACCACGATTCACTTGACTGTTCAGAAAGCAATAGTCCGCCAATTGCAGATGATCAGAGTCAAGTTGAGGTGCATTACTCTGAAATTGCACCAGATATCACTCCTGAGAGTAACTTGGAAACTTCGTTGATGGAAGCTGCTTGTTCAGGATGGTTTTCTAGTGCTGGACCGCACTTAAGGACTGATTCCAGCATGCAATGGGGAACAAAGGCTGGAATTGGTAAACAAAAAGTTAGTGGGATTTCCACCTGGTCCTCAGATCATGGAAACAATACAAATGATGCAATTGTCCAATCACGTAGTGGGGGATGCAATCGTCTGGATACAAAGAAAATTGCTACATTGCAGCAGCCTGTAGTTCATAAAGATCATACCTCCCCAAGTATGTCTCCTGTCAAGTGCTATTCTAGTTTGAATGGCATGAAGGTTGATATTCCCTCATTTGACAAAATTGAAAAGTCTGTTGATGAAAGAACACGTAGTGCTCAACAGTCTTCGGACTTGGCTTGGAATTCTAGTGATGACGTTGTCTGCAGCCCCAACTCTATTGGTGCTCGAAGTTTGTGGCATCACAATATAAATAGCCCAAGTTCTTCACCTTTTGATGATCTCTCGCATGTATGGCCTGATGGGGCAACAGATTTTATCTGCAATGGCTTTGGCAATGGACCTAAGAAGCCACGGACGCAGGTCCACTATGCATTGCCTTTTGGAGGTTTCAATCTTAGCTCAAAACATAATATTGATAACCAGAAAGGACTTCCTTACAAACGAATTAGGAGAACTAATGAGAAGAAGACCTCAGATGGCTCCAGAGGTCCTCGAAGAAACTTGGAGTTGTTAGCTTGTGATGCAAATGTGTTGATCACTCATGGAGACAGGGGGTGGAGAGAATGTGGCGCATGTGTTTTCTTGGAACTTGCAGATCAGAATGAATGGAAACTGGCTGTTAAACTTTCCGGGACTGCTAAATACTCATACAAAGTACATCATGTTTTGCAGCCTGGGTCAACAAACCGCTACACACATGCCATGATGTGGAAGGGAGGAAAGGATTGGGTACTGGAGTTCCCTGACAGGAGCCAGTGGATGCTTTTTAAAGAGATGCATGAAGAATGCTATAATCGGAACATTCGCGCTGCTTCAGTGAAAAGTATCCCCATTCCTGGAGTTCGTCTGGTAGCGGAATGTGGTGATAGTGTGACAGAAATGCCATTTCTTCGTAGTTCTTCCAAGTACTTCCGACAGGTTGAAAATGATGTTGACATGGCTATGGATGCATCACGCATCTTCTATGACATGGACAGCGATGATGAGCAATGGATTCTTAGTAGTCAGAAATCTTCCCTTTCTCTTCAGAGCAAGTGCGAAGATATTTCTGAGGATTTGTTTGAGAAGACTATGGACATGTTTGAGAAAGTTTCATATGCCCAACAGCGTGATCACTTTACATCAGATGAAATCAAAGAGCTCATGGTTGGATTTGGGCCCGTGGAAGTGATCAATATCATTTATGAGCATTGGCGGCTGAAGAGGCAGAGGAAGGGGATGCCACTAATCCGACAACTTCAGGTACCTTCCACTTTATTGTCCTCTTTATCCAATTCCTTGCTTTAGAATGAATCTATTCTTTGCCTGCAAGATGTGACTAATTTTTGGATTGCACATGATCCAAGTAGGACAAGTGCCCTTGAGATGACCAATTATTTCAGTTTCAGAGTTTATGCTGACATTTATTTCATCGTAAATGCATGTTTCTTCATTTCATAACTCACTATGCTGCTGTTTGGTAAAAATGACTTCTGAACGTTTAGGCACTGAACCTACCACAGAAGAATAGCACGGGAAAAGTCATTCTAGTATCTAAATTTGTGCAGTAAACCCAACTATATGGTTTGATCTTTGATGAATTCAAGGTGTGAAATTTGAAAAGCCATGGATGTACTAGCTTGTTTATAATGTTAAGACTTAATACATAATCACATAAATAGGGTTGCCTTTGAAACCCAATCCAAGAGGATTTATCAAGTCACAAGAAGCAATTAAACACAAATGTAAACAAATATGGAATTTAAATTCCTTGTATAGATTAGTTAGCTAAATGGTAAATTTTACGAGATAGTTATTAGACCTGCAATGCTTTATAGTACAAACTACTGGACAATTAAGAAACAATATGCTCAAAAAAATTGTTGTGTTACAAATTAGAATGTTAAATTGGACGTTGTACAACCAAAAGGGATAGTATTAAAAAGGAGAATATTCGTGAAACAATTAAAATGACACCAATTTAAGATATTTCAAGTGAGAATCTATAAAGGTGATTTGGTCAAGGGATATTGGGATTAAAGGTACCCTCTCACTATTTATTTGGGTTGCATGATCCTGAATGGGGTGTGTTTGCGAAATAGATTGTCCAAATTTTGGATATCTAATTGTAACCCGAACCCCAAGTTAACTCACGATCCAACAAACTCTAAATTGCAATCATAACCCTAAATTGTAACCCGTTTTGGTATGTTATCTCTTTATCTTGGTGATTTCTAACTTATGTTTTAATTTGAATTTTTTTTTTTTGCAATACGAAGATGCTCTTATTAAGCTGGGGAGGAGCCAAGAATTTCATGCAATGGGGGCAACTTATAACCCATTCGTATATTAAAAACTTAATGCTAAAAGTAATGAATTTTTTATAAACATTTTGTTTAGTTTATATATTGAAAAGCCAAGCAATAGAGTAATTTATTTCAAGCAAATTTCAAATATAAAATCCTATTAAATACAATAAATTCAACTGTAGCAGTTTGAAAATTTGAAAAAAAATGAATCTATCACAAAAGCACAAAAGCTTGAATTTCGAGAAGTCAATCAATAACAATTCAATCCATTAGCGGGTAAGTTTAGAATTAAAACATAGAATGGCCTTTCCATATCAAATCCATAGAAGTCATAACTGGTTGAGAAAATTCATATCTTTTTGCATAGAGTCTGCATATGTTCTTTCATCATTTGAATTTTTGGTTTGTTCAGATCCTAATTTTTTGATATTTATGTCCAGTATTAGTTATTAGAATTTTAAGGTTTAAACTATGCTTACAAATTTCAAACCTGATTTCATCTCATGTTTAAAAATAGTATAGAGAAAAGGAGATGAAACGGAAGGGAGAAAGAGAGTAGTGATATGCAGGGGCGGAACCAGGATTTTGTCTCATTGGGGGCAATCTATTCATAGCTGATTGAAAAATAAATTTGTCATATTAGATTCAAGTTTAAGAGTTCGTTTTTAAGTTCGTAACAAATGAGATAATGAACTACACATAATCAAATATAATCCATAAATTCAAAATATAATCCAAATTAGAATTTCAAGAAATCAATTAAAACAATTTAATCTTAGGGAAGAAAAATAGCACTAACCAAAAATCTCAGATAGCCAATCTGAAAATGGACTTTAACAAAAATCCAAAATAGTTGAGTGGAGACCCAAGACAAAACAAAAAAAACCTACATAAGTCCATAAATAATACACCAACCGTCAATTCTACAAGAGTTAAAACTAATTTTCTAAAATAAAAAATCTGATTTTATATTAGTGTTAATATTACTATCAAAAAATTTGGTTAATAGATTACCTCTCCTTAGCTTNGAATTTTTTTTTTTTGCAATACGAAGATGCTCTTATTAAGCTGGGGAGGAGCCAAGAATTTCATGCAATGGGGGCAACTTATAACCCATTCGTATATTAAAAACTTAATGCTAAAAGTAATGAATTTTTTATAAACATTTTGTTTAGTTTATATATTGAAAAGCCAAGCAATAGAGTAATTTATTTCAAGCAAATTTCAAATATAAAATCCTATTAAATACAATAAATTCAACTGTAGCAGTTTGAAAATTTGAAAAAAAATGAATCTATCACAAAAGCACAAAAGCTTGAATTTCGAGAAGTCAATCAATAACAATTCAATCCATTAGCGGGTAAGTTTAGAATTAAAACATAGAATGGCCTTTCCATATCAAATCCATAGAAGTCATAACTGGTTGAGAAAATTCATATCTTTTTGCATAGAGTCTGCATATGTTCTTTCATCATTTGAATTTTTGGTTTGTTCAGATCCTAATTTTTTGATATTTATGTCCAGTATTAGTTATTAGAATTTTAAGGTTTAAACTATGCTTACAAATTTCAAACCTGATTTCATCTCATGTTTAAAAATAGTATAGAGAAAAGGAGATGAAACGGAAGGGAGAAAGAGAGTAGTGATATGCAGGGGCGGAACCAGGATTTTGTCTCATTGGGGGCAATCTATTCATAGCTGATTGAAAAATAAATTTGTCATATTAGATTCAAGTTTAAGAGTTCGTTTTTAAGTTCGTAACAAATGAGATAATGAACTACACATAATCAAATATAATCCATAAATTCAAAATATAATCCAAATTAGAATTTCAAGAAATCAATTAAAACAATTTAATCTTAGGGAAGAAAAATAGCACTAACCAAAAATCTCAGATAGCCAATCTGAAAATGGACTTTAACAAAAATCCAAAATAGTTGAGTGGAGACCCAAGACAAAACAAAAAAAACCTACATAAGTCCATAAATAATACACCAACCGTCAATTCTACAAGAGTTAAAACTAATTTTCTAAAATAAAAAATCTGATTTTATATTAGTGTTAATATTACTATCAAAAAATTTGGTTAATAGATTACCTCTCCTTAGCTTCAATATAAAATCTTCTAGGGTTTTTTTAAATTTTATTTACACAATGATTGAATCTAATAAAGTGATTTGTTGATGAATATACCGAAGGAACTAACAAAGAAACTAAATAAAAGAAAGAAAAGGGGCTGTCGATTGGACGCTTGGAAGTCTGGACTAAGAAGACAAAGTCTTACGAAAAAAAATAATAAAAAAGCTGGCGTGAAAAGGAGTTGCCAAAAGTTAACTTTTAAGGGTTTAAAATTATATTAATATACTCTATACTTCTAGAAAATTTTAGTGGAGTATGTTTAAGAAATTCTTGAAATTTTTAAAATTACGCTTAGGTCCCAAATTTTTTTAAAATTTTGGTGGAGGGGTAACTGCCAAGCGTAAAAAATGAGAAGGAGCTGCCAACAGTTAGCTTTTAAAGGTTGAAAATTATATTAATATATCCTATACTTTAAGAAAATTTTAGTAGGGGCAAGTTTAAGAAATTCTTGCAATTTTTAAAATTACACTTAAATCTCAAATTTTTTTAAAATTTCAGTGGGGGCGGCCCCCATACTAAATCCGCCACTGGTGACATAAGAGCAAAGTCAAAGAGAACGACCACATAATAATCATAAAAATTTGTTGCAACTTCGCTAAGATGTTGAGTGATGACAATCTATGAATTGGTGTATAAGAAGCAGAGAGAATTAGATACAAAAGAGAGACTAAAGAGACCATTGGTGACATTGAATCACAAGAAGGAAGTTTGAATCTAATTTTTTAGTACAACAAGAAATCCCACTTATTTTTCAAAATATAATGTGTAAAGCTTTTGAGGACTTAATTTGATGACATAATGGTGTGATAATTTAGATGTTACAAAAGCATTATACTAACTACAACTCTTGGACTTATTCATTTTGAGGACTTCACTTGATCTATTATTAAGTAAACAAATTAGGCTAGTTTTTTAGGTCTTAAATTATTATTCTAATATAGATGTTCTCATAAAATTTTAGAAACTTTTAATGGGAGCAAATATTAAAAATTGTATATTTTTTAAAATTTCAAAAATACCACAAAAGTTTTTCAAAATTGCATGTTCCTAGTTTAAATCTGCCCATGTTTTTAACTTCTATTATGTACAAGTACAATTATTAGCTAGTAGGGGTGTCCATGGACTGGATTGCTCACAGGTCTCGTTATCTGACCGGAAAAAAATAGGCTCGAAACCTAATAGGTTCGATAGTTGGTCCGACTGAGCCTGAGCCCAATATCTTTCAAGAGAGGGCTTCGACCTACCCCCAAACCCATTGTCCGGCCTGAAATTTGACCTAATAGCCTGGCCGCAAAAGTCCTGTTAATACCCAGTCGAAGAACTCGTCCGCCATCAACGGGCCTTTAGTCCAATTGTACTTCTTACCTTGTGAAGGTTTTGCCTTTTTGAGATTAAGAGTTAAAGTTCCCTTTCCCCCAAAAAGAGAAAAAAAAAAGATTATTTGTAAACAATTTATTGACCTAATATGTTATTGCTATACAAAAAAAAAAACAAAAACTCGCCAGCCCAACCTAGCTCGAACAAGCCCACCCACCTTTCTTTGAAAAAAAGTTAGACACATTATATTTAAAATTTGAAAAAGATAGATAGGTGGGTAAATGTCAACCTAGTTGGGATGTTCTTATTCTATTGTGATGTAGTTCCTTCCCTATTTATAAATAAAATTATTTATTATTTATTTTGTCCATTTTGACTGTACTGTAATTCAAAAATGTAGTTTACAAAAATATTAAGTTACAAAAATATTTATTATTTTTAAATAAAGTTGTATATGAAAAGCTTGTCCAGTAAGCTCGCTCGTAGGCCCACCCAACGGGCCCGCCCAATAGGCTCGCCCAGTGAGTGAAGGGTTGGGCTTGTGAACGTACTTTTCAGGCGGGATACTTAACGCATTAGCTACAGCATTGCACGGGTCGATACGCACAGTGTCTAGTATCCATTGTTTACGGCTAGGACTACTGGGGTATCTAACCCCATTTGCTTCCCTAGCTTTCGTCTACAAAAGATTCACACCCAAGTTCCATAGCTTTTGGTCCGCTATTCCTATCCCGATTATGATTTTCCTATCCTTAGAGGAAAAGGTCCTTCCCTTTTGGGCTAGTTGTGGGCAAGGAGGGATTCGAACCCCTGACATCATGGTTCGTAGCCACGTGTTCTAATCCTCTGAGCTACAGACCTCACTTCGTCTGCATTGGATCTGTTCCCGAGAGTACCCTCCTACCCTACCCGAAGCCCGCCCTGGTCCGCCTGATAACTCACTTGGGTAAGGGCTTGGGCCTCCCCTACCCAGGTCTAATCCAAAAAAAATTCGCTAGCCAAACCCGACTCGATCCATGGACACCCCTACTAGTTGGTATGTAAATCAGAATTTTGGCTTGCTTGGAATCTCTTATCATGAAGATAAAATAAATATTAATTATCTGTGTCTGAATGTGTAGTTATATATAATTTCAAAATGGTGATAGATGCATACGAAATAAATATTGATAACTTTTTGCTTGTATGTATGATTATATATTATTCTAATAATTGTGCAAGTGATTCAGACTGTAATAAGTTTCAAAGTGAACCGTGACACAAACAATGTATCAGCAAAGTCTACACCAGCACAACGTGTAATGGAAAAAAATATTGCACTGTGTACCTGTATAACGTTAACGTAACTAATCGACTCATGATCTTGGTAAGATTGGTTTGATCATGTTTATTGGACATGTATTGCTGAAGAAATTTGATGTCATACCCTATCAATGATAGCACCCATACAAAATAAATATTAATGACTTTGTGCTTGTATATATGATTATATATTATTCTAATAATAGTGCAAGTGATTTAGATAGTAATAAGTTTCAAAGTGAACCGTGACACAAACAATATACCAGCTAAATCTACCCCAACCCCAGCACAATGCGTAATGGAAAAAATATTGTACTGCATACCCATATCACGTAACTAATCGGCTCATGATCCAAGTAACATCGGTCTGAATGTCTGATCATGTTTATTGGACACCTATTGTTGCAGACAAGTGATGTCATGCATATCAATGATAATAGGACGAGTAAAAGTAGACCTAAATTGAAATTGACTGAGATACTACAAAAATGACATAGCTCGTAGATTAACAGAAAATACTGCCTTGTCCTTGTGATAGCACAATGGTGGCATAGGATTCCTCTAATCAATCACAAATAGTTTGGACAGAGTACTTGTTGAGTTGCATTTAGCATAAATTGAGAATTTTTCGTTTTAAATGACTACACAGGAGTGAACAATCTGATGATTCTGATCAGTGCTTTCATATTATAGAAAAGAAAGAAGATGATGATCTACAATGCATATACTGTCTGCAAACGCATATTTGGCCTTTGTCCAATTGCTCTCTTCCACGAGGTGATTTTGTGGGATGTGTGTAATGTGTATACACTATAGAAGCGTTGGATCTGCTGATGACCACAAATATTGAGTAATGTAAAATGCGAGTATCTTAGTGAGCTATTAACGTCCATAAAATATGAGCGTGAAAGTGCTCTTTATCTTTTCTTCTTTTGGGGTGGCCATGTTCCACCCAATTGTGCGGTTCAACCAAGAAGGACTAACAGGTTAAAAACTTAAAACCTATGGGCAGACTAAACAATATCCATTTAAAATGAAAGAAACAACAATACTAACCCCATTACCAACTAACCTTTGCTGGGACCAATGCACCAAACATCCCTGCAACAAGTCACCACCGTCAAACTTCCTCCAGCTAAATTACCAGTCACTACATTCATGCATCTTTCACCTTCTACTCACAGTCCAAATCCATTACAACTGTCTCACTCTAATCAACCACAGTAATGGCAAATGTTGAAAAACGAATAATCAGTAAGTTTGAGATATAGGTGAAATTGGAAGATGTAGGTTAGCAGATATCTATGGACATATATTAGTCCAAGGGGGCTGCTGCTTATTAAAAACACAATAAGATAGGGTGAAGTGAAAATTTTTAAAGTGGTGGAACTATCATTCATGTGCTTTACATCAGTCTGAATCTCCAACTTGGACTCCACAGTGGCCTCAATGGTGGTGAGTAACCAGTGTTTTAGATCTCCTTGGGGAGCCTAAAAAGCTCAGTGCTCTTGCTGTAGGGTACACCTGCTAATAAGAGACCTATATACGACTATTTGAATGCTTTGAGATTGTTGAATGGGGGATAATGCATGGTCCAGCTGGCAGAGCTTTAGCTTTCTACCAGAACTGTCCAGTTTTGGTTGGGGTGGGTTTAATAGCATTGGTAAAAAATTTGTCCAGGAAGGGTTTGTTTTTGAAAATCTCTGTGGCTGGATTGTTTTGTTGGTAGAGTAGTGGGTAGACGGATTGCGAGCGTGTATAAGATCTTAGAGAATCTATGGTTTTGATATTAAAGAATGCGTGTATCAGTTTATCCGGCAATGTTTAGTTGCTGGAATTCTTATCTGAAAAGCAGATGATTTGTTTGAGTAGCTGCTTCATTTTTATTCAGTGATTTTACTTGGGATGTCAATTGACCTTTTGATATCATCTACACTTTGTATAGTGGGAAGGTGGGCGATAATTACTCCGGTGAACTTATTGACTTTTTACAGGATGGGCTTGGGTTGGATGATGCAGTTGATATTTTTGCTATTGCATCCTGTTAGTTTGTTGGTGAATGTTCTCTCATGTTCTGTAGTTGGATGTAAGTTGATCCATTGTACGTGCTAATGGTTTCTATGATGGAGGTCTTTTAGCAGGCCTGTTTCCTGACCAGTGGATGAGAGATCTTACGGGGTTTTATATTTTCAAATTTTTATGCAGTTCAATAGAGTCCCACTTATTGTTTGTCTTTGTTTTGAGCCACTGATGTAGGGAGGCTTTAGGAGACTTGATTTATGTTGCCTAAAATTGTTTTTTGGTTGTCGAAAGCTTGTGGTATGAGGGAAGAATGGATTGGAGTTTTTAGAGTTTGGAGAAGTTTAATGTCAGGATTGGCTTAGTTTTGAAAGTGATACTTATATGTTACAGTATCTTTGAGTTTACAATTGAAAAGCGAAATCTGGACGGCAACCTTTTTGGGTTTCAATTGTTAATCAAAAGTAGGGGGAGAATTGGGTGAATTGGGATTTTTTAGGGTTGAGAGAGAAAAACAGTGCGTATATTCTCTTCCTCGACATATCTGTAGAAGATGTGGTGAAAGTGCAGAGCTTCCTCGACTGCTCAGTGTGTTGCTTTACTGGGGGACATATCATGGTGTTTTAGAAAGGGTTGTACAATATCTATCTTCTGCAGTTGTGTAGTTATGACAATTTTGGGTGGTGTAGAAGGAAAGGAATAATAATATTTTTGAAGATAACAAAGATTATGCGGGGTTTCTTTGGGATAGAGTGAAGTTTTTGGCTACCTTTGGGCATTGTCTGCCAAAGAGTTTTTTGAGGGTGTGCCATTGTTTTGCCCTTAGTTCTGTTTGGGTCACATCATGTGGTTAGATGGACATTTTCTTTAGCTTTATAGTGATTCAACTTTTCTCGATGTATTTTCTTTTGATGATTTTCTCTCCTTTCATTGGGTGGATTCCTTGTCCGCTCTATTGTTCTATATTATTTATTTAATGAAAGTTTTCTTTCTTAAGAGAGTGTGAGAGAAGGGAGAGGGGGAAACTGAAAATAACAAACTGCATCCCTGAACACATTCAGAAATCCAAACTTATAAAGTATTTTTTTGGTTGGAAATAGTAGTATTCTTACTAAAATAAGATAAAAGGACTTACAAAAACCAGTCACTGGTGGACTAGTTATCCAGCCTAATGACGGGTGAAAACGAAGTAATGTAACACAACAATGGATGTTGACCTTACATTCAGTTTGATGCTGTCTACCCTGCCATAAAAAAGAGGAACATTCTCGAACTTCTTAGACACTGTGGCCCAAAAGGAAGCCAATAAATAAAGTCAATCTCATAACCTTCATCCTCAAAGATCCTTGCGTTCCTGTCCAACCAAATGACTCAAATAGTAGCGAAAAAGGCGCAACGCCAAATGATCTTCATCCTTCTATATCATTATGACCCATAACATCCAAACAAATCATAGATGACATGGTTCTCGGTGCCACCAAACATAGTCCTACAAAATCAAACAACTTATTCCATAGTGACAACCCCTTGGGGCAATGCAACAATAAATGATCCTCTCTCTCACCACTACCTCTATACATAACACACCATCACGGGAAATGATGAGTTGTTGGTCTCTTTATTTGATGCACATAATTAGTGTTTATCTTACCCTGACCAACAATCCGTGCATAAAATTGCACCTTTAAAGGCACTTTGACCTTCCAAATCTTCGATGATATAAGGAATAATGGAAGTGAAGAACAATCAATTAAAAATAAGCCTTTCAAAGCTTCAATGATGGAAGGAATAACCTTCCAAACCTTTCAATTATTGATACTTCTTGTATAGATATCCATAGGTTATTGTAGTTTTCTACCTCTACAAGGATTCAGAATCTTCCAGATTAACTAAGACACTGAATATGAAGACCAATGGTATATTCAATCGAAAATAAGTCCCATAGATCACTGCTATATCCCATGTCCAGCAAATTTTAAAATTATATGAAGAAGAATATACTCTAAGCAGGAAATTATGGAAATAAACATTATAAAACTGGACTAGATTCAACCCAGAAACCAAGTAATAGCGAGTGGACTTTGCCCCTCCCTTTCTTTCTTTGGACTTGCAGTAAAGCTGAACAAACTCACTGAGCTTGCACTTGAACTTGAAGCCTTTTTTTGAATCCTAAAGTCTCATTAAAAAATCCCCAAGGCTACAAGAAAGCCGAGACTAGAACCAGTTTTTTTGATGATATCGTTTTCCAAGATAGAACAGGGCAGGGCAGGGCAGGTGTTTTTGATATGCGATAATCGATACTCTTCCTCAAGTAGCTATGTGATATCCGGTATGCGATATGCAAGATGCGCTTTCTTTCTCAAAACTCTAACAGGGCATACAACAATGGATCAATTCATTCAACAAGATCCGTTCAAAAACAATGGATCAATTGTTCTGACCTCTCCGTCGGATGTAAGACTCCCGCCGCCAACAGATGTCCTATGCCACCTTTCGTGAACTGCTAGGCCCTACTAGTTCTCAAGTGTGCTATTTGTGAAATTCTCATTTGGGTCCTTGTTCGTTTGCTCAGCTTGAGACAATTTCCCGCTCTGATGCTGAACGTGGTTAATTGAGATTCTGCTTGTAAGTCAGCTGGTGGATTCCTTCCTTTTGATTTGTGATTTGAGGTGTGTAGTTGCAAGAATGATGGTGTTTTTTCATTGGCTCTCTCTAATGCAACATAACGTTGTCGCTTGGTGTTGCATATGAATTTTTTCAGTTTAAGAGATTTCTCTGAATTGTATTTATCAATTGTTGATATTGTTTCATGTTTATTTTTTGAGGCAGTCATTTGATTTCAGAGTGTAATTACATATTTTAACATGAACTTTGGGAGACGTTTCCTTTATGGTTGTGCAGCCCATTTTGGTGTAGGACCAGAAAGTTGCAAATGCCATGGTACTCCTGTTTTGAATTGTGTTCTTTTACAATGTCTTCTTTATAACTACTACTATTTGTTTTAGCAGTAATCGGTACATTTTTTTTTTGAAAAAATTTGTGCCTTTGTTTTTCCATTGAGATAGTGGTTTTAGCAAGATTTCTAAGTAATTTGTGTTTTGTCAGCCTCCACAATGGGAGAGATACCAACAGCTAGTGAAAGAATGGGAGCAAGCCACGACAAAAGCCAACATTGCCATCTGTTCTGGTGGATGCCTGGAGAAGGCACAGCCCATTGAGAAGCCACCTATGTTTGCTTTTTGTTTGAAGCCACGAGGTTTGGAGGTGCCCATGAAAGGTTCAAAACAGAGGCCACTGAGGAAATTTCCACTATCTGGTCACAGCCATGCTGTCCAGTGGGATCAGGATGGTCTTTATGCTTTCGGTAATCTTCCTTGACCTTATTCATAATGATTATCCGGCTACCCCTTTTCCCTTCATATTTAGATAAATAACTACCCCTTTTCACTGCATATTTAGATAAGTAACTACTTATTTTAGCTTTTAACTTTTTTTTTTTTTAATCTATGTTTCCTTTGTGTCTTCTAGGAAGAAGATCAAATGGGTTTGCTTTTGGAGACGAGAAAGCTATATTTCCGGGCAATAGCCATGAATCTTCAGAGGCTACCCTGTTGCTTCAGGCATCAACCAGAGCGTTCTCACCAAGGGATTTTGGTGGCCCCGGATGTTTCACCTCAAGTACTGATGGATTTGAGTATAATCATAACCCAAAACTTTACAGGAACAAGTCAGAGAAGATTGGGACTTTTCTCTCCTCTAGTAATCAACAGATGCTGGCTTCTTCTAACCAAAGAACAATTGGCAGGAGAAGTGGAGTGCAAGGGTGGAATATGGCTTTACCCGAGTGGCCAAGTCAGAAGCATTATCTGTCAGAAGCATCTCAGAGACACGGCATGGAACAGTTAGAGGGTCCTGATCTTGACGAGTTCAGGTTGCGTGATGCATCAGGTGCAGCTCGGCATGCACGTAACATAGCAAAGCTCAAGAGAGAGAGTGCTCAGAAAGCACTTTACAGAGCAGATCTAGCAATCCACAAGGCTGTTGTTGCTCTCATGACTGCTGAGGCAATCAAAGCTGCATTTGAGGACTCAAATGGCGATGGGTTGAGTGGCCGCAGGCAATATCAGACGATGAGGGAATCGNATTTGTGATTTGAGGTGTGTAGTTGCAAGAATGATGGTGTTTTTTCATTGGCTCTCTCTAATGCAACATAACGTTGTCGCTTGGTGTTGCATATGAATTTTTTCAGTTTAAGAGATTTCTCTGAATTGTATTTATCAATTGTTGATATTGTTTCATGTTTATTTTTTGAGGCAGTCATTTGATTTCAGAGTGTAATTACATATTTTAACATGAACTTTGGGAGACGTTTCCTTTATGGTTGTGCAGCCCATTTTGGTGTAGGACCAGAAAGTTGCAAATGCCATGGTACTCCTGTTTTGAATTGTGTTCTTTTACAATGTCTTCTTTATAACTACTACTATTTGTTTTAGCAGTAATCGGTACATTTTTTTTTTGAAAAAATTTGTGCCTTTGTTTTTCCATTGAGATAGTGGTTTTAGCAAGATTTCTAAGTAATTTGTGTTTTGTCAGCCTCCACAATGGGAGAGATACCAACAGCTAGTGAAAGAATGGGAGCAAGCCACGACAAAAGCCAACATTGCCATCTGTTCTGGTGGATGCCTGGAGAAGGCACAGCCCATTGAGAAGCCACCTATGTTTGCTTTTTGTTTGAAGCCACGAGGTTTGGAGGTGCCCATGAAAGGTTCAAAACAGAGGCCACTGAGGAAATTTCCACTATCTGGTCACAGCCATGCTGTCCAGTGGGATCAGGATGGTCTTTATGCTTTCGGTAATCTTCCTTGACCTTATTCATAATGATTATCCGGCTACCCCTTTTCCCTTCATATTTAGATAAATAACTACCCCTTTTCACTGCATATTTAGATAAGTAACTACTTATTTTAGCTTTTAACTTTTTTTTTTTTTAATCTATGTTTCCTTTGTGTCTTCTAGGAAGAAGATCAAATGGGTTTGCTTTTGGAGACGAGAAAGCTATATTTCCGGGCAATAGCCATGAATCTTCAGAGGCTACCCTGTTGCTTCAGGCATCAACCAGAGCGTTCTCACCAAGGGATTTTGGTGGCCCCGGATGTTTCACCTCAAGTACTGATGGATTTGAGTATAATCATAACCCAAAACTTTACAGGAACAAGTCAGAGAAGATTGGGACTTTTCTCTCCTCTAGTAATCAACAGATGCTGGCTTCTTCTAACCAAAGAACAATTGGCAGGAGAAGTGGAGTGCAAGGGTGGAATATGGCTTTACCCGAGTGGCCAAGTCAGAAGCATTATCTGTCAGAAGCATCTCAGAGACACGGCATGGAACAGTTAGAGGGTCCTGATCTTGACGAGTTCAGGTTGCGTGATGCATCAGGTGCAGCTCGGCATGCACGTAACATAGCAAAGCTCAAGAGAGAGAGTGCTCAGAAAGCACTTTACAGAGCAGATCTAGCAATCCACAAGGCTGTTGTTGCTCTCATGACTGCTGAGGCAATCAAAGCTGCATTTGAGGACTCAAATGGCGATGGGTTGAGTGGCCGCAGGCAATATCAGACGATGAGGGAATCGGAATAGCCAGCACTTTAGCTGGTAGTTGCGGCCCCAGAGTCTATACAGCCATTAAACTGATTTTTCCTAGAGTGGCTCGGATTTTTCTTTTGGTGGTGGTGGTGGTGGTGGTGGCTTTTCATCATTGTCTATACGTTCTGGAGTGAATTTCTAGCATGTTGTCTGTGACCACTTCGGGTAGCAGCAACTGTTGGTTTCTGCCAATCACGTGCTAGATTCTTCAACACTATAAACTGATATTATCATGGTAGTTTTGGTTGATGACTTTTGGGCCTATCCTCTAGTTTTTCGGAGCTGCAGGTATTCTCCAATCGATGTGACTGGTCGCAGTGCTCAAGCGGTTAATGGGTAGTGAAATTTTGATTGGCAACCATTGTATAGATTTTTTCCCCTTCTCCTTTCCTTTGTTCCTTTTGATCCCGGAGCCTTAGTTTTAGTGTTTGATACTGGGGGAGCAATATGCCCAAATAAGCCATCTGTTGGAACACTTACAAATTTAAGTGGTTGGACTCTAGAGCAACTACTCTTTGTGTAGCCCGTGCACTTTTTCCGTAGGAAATCAGAGAGAACAGAAAAAAAATCACACTGTAAGTATTAAACCCGAAAATTTTCGGTTGTGACTGAGGGAGGATTTGATGCTATTACTTCTTGCAAATTCTGATCAAGCTTTGTTTCAGTTCCCGAATATATGTATGTATAGATGAAATCTGTAGTGTATTTGGGGGGTTATTACCTATTTGGATTAAGTACAAAATTTTGTATGCAGCATAAAACAGGTTATGAAGTGTCAAACAAGATGAGGAATTGCAACCCAGGAATGTAATGTTGCAGTCGGATGAGTAGGTTTGATACGAAGGAATTGGGATGCAAATTTAGGAGGATTAAATATTGGTAAAGATGCCGATTCTTAACATGATTAGTCGATCTAATGCAAAATAGATAGATCATCATGATTGATTGCAGTCATAACTAGATTGGGCCATTGACTCGTTTAATACGAGTCAAAATAAATTTGGACAGTCGTTTAATAAACGAGTCCATCGGTCTCATAATTGTATAATTATTATTATTTTTTTTTATAAACTTTTTCATTCCTTTTGTTTGTTTACAAGTCAAGCTCGGGTTTTAGATTAAAATGGTCACGAATTATATGACGTAAAATTATCTTAATCTTTGTCTTTTTTGTATCTTTGGATAAGAACGGTTATCAAAATATAATACTATTGAGTTTTGAAAAAAAATATATATTTTAAGAGTATCTCTAATTGTGCGTTTTATTTTAAAGAGAATTTTTTAAAAATAAAGTGCATATTTGATGAAAGGATAAAATTGTGTTGTCCAAATCTTGTATTCTAAGTGATGTGTCAAAGTCTCATGCATTGAATATTTTATGAAGGTAGTGGATCCTTCTAATCCAATTACATGCATTGATTTGAGATACAAAATTTGGACAGCATAACATTGCTCTTGATGAAATGTTAAATAAAGTTTGAAATTTTTTTAACAACTCCTCTCAATTTTATTTGAAATAATCTTTATATGTGTCATTTTTTTATTCATTATTTAATAGAGAGTGAGATTAACTCCCCAAGCATAGAGAGTTAGAGTATCTCCAATAAACTCTTCATTCCTACTCACGGAATTAGCTTAGGTCATGGTTCAAAGTATCAGCTGATACGGGTCGAACGAGTCGTATCCAACTCAACACCTTCCAAGATAATACTGTTACACGATACTTATAAATCTTGAGTCTCGCACGACTCGGTCGAGTCGCTCGAGCTGTATTGAAGTTAATCTTGAGTTGCCGATATATGGTCATAGAATCGGCCAATAAAATTTCGCAACGCTATAGTATGACCTAAATATCTTATCATGTTCAACATTTTATTTTAGGTTATATTGCCCGATATAGCACAATAATATCGTGATCGATGTGTCTTAGAGTTCTCCGAATGGATAGCCAATACCTTAATCTTGCTGTTATGTTTTTTTGTTTGGTGGGGGAGTGGGGAGGTATGATATTTTGCAGACACTAAGTTTTCAATTTCTAGGTGGACAGCTAGAATTCCACTCATAGTTCATTGATTTATTAGATTTTACGATCTTGATGGTCCCTTATTAGATTACTCAGAGTAGAAGTTATTTTGGCCCCCTGATCTGAAAGCTTTTGCAGGTGCTTGGGTTAAACATTGCAACATCAAGTGAGCTAAAAGAAATGGACCCTGATCCTTGCTTCTCCGAGCCAAGAGTTGAATTTTGTTTCTCTAGCTATTTGGAAGATATCATGAAATGTGCTAATTTGAAAAGTTGGGAATTGGTTTGGTCCATTGGATTTTATAATTTTCAAACCTTGCAATCCCTATTCCCCCTTCCCCCCACCCCACCACCACAAAAAATTAAAAATTAAAAAAATTCAACTCTAGGTGGGATTGTGGCGGGGAGGGGGGGGGGGGTTGGTTTTGGCTTTTGAGAAAGAGACATACTTGTTCATTGAGATTCTAATAAACTGTTTATACTGTTTATTTGTAAAGTTTGGCCTAACATGTAGTTACTTTTGTGAATTATGTTTCATTCTGTTGGAGATAATTACTGGACTCGATGTTAGTTTCTGTGTGCACTTTGCGATGCTCGGGTATTTGGTCATCATCCAAATATAATTACTATGTTGCATGTAGTGCCGCTCGGGCCCCTTTATGTGGCTGTACAGAGAATGGGGCTTTGTTGCATCAAGTAATGGCTGTATATCATCGAATAGCTCTTCTCCAGCACTTCACAACAGATTGTCTCATCACATAGTTCATCTTTCTCATGTTGGAATTGTCTCGGGTTTGTAATATACCTTTTATTAGCTGATGCTTTTGTTTTGATTTGTAAAAGGAGCAATTGGCCTGTTTGAAATGAAATTGGGACATGCACTTTGGCAACTATATCCGGACACAACCCATAGTCAATAAGGTGAGACGAGGCTTGCATAGATTTGGAAATGCATAGTTTAATCTCTTAATGAAAATGTTCAACTTGTATGATTTTGATAAAGTTCAACAATTACCCTCAATAGGTTAACTTAATGGTACCTCATCCACTTGATAAATTTTTCGTGAGGGGTAAATCAGGACTTCGAGTATTTCATAAAACGTAATCTCTTGGGACCATTGTCCATAGATTTTTCCCCTTGTGTGAAGAGATGACTTTGTACAAAGTCCAACATTAATCCGATACATAAGTAGGAAAGTACTGTTGTGATCTACTGGAAACAACTGAGATATCAAAAAAATAAAATTCAACAATTATAATAATATTATGAGACTAACTTAGGTAGCTCTCTCGATATTGTAATGAAAATTATATATGACATTTAAAGATGAAGTTAACATTTTTTTTGATGGTTTAAAGTACAATTAAAATGATCTAAATTATTGTAATTGATCACGAAAATATAACATTTAAATATAAAGTTACAATTCGTTGAGGTTATTCGCAATCGATCATTAAATATTATGATCGGTCTCAAAGAATTGTAACTTATTTTTAATAAAATGTAACTTGGCTTCAATAGTACTATTTTTCGGTATGATACCGAATTTTTTTTTTTAGTGTTGTAGTTGTTTCGTAATATTATTTGATTATCTCAACACCACATAATTATATTAAAAATATCGAGTCCATCATTAATGTTAAAGATTAATTCATTTTTATTGTTGAATTGACAATTAATCTCGTTTAATGCTGACTCAAATAATCCAAAAATAATAATAGATTAAATTAAAATACTAATAATAAATTAAAATAAATAATAATAGATTTAATTAAAATAAATTAAAATATTTATTTAATTAGCATTAAAGGTCAATTTAATTTAGTTAAACCCGTGCCTGAACCATTTATCAGGTTCACCCACGCTATAAAAATCGCTCTATATATACCTCCCAAGTCCCAACGGAAACAAATCCGCCTCTCTGTTTGAATCTCTCTCTCTCTCTCTCAACACTCTCTCTCTATCTCTTGGCCTTCATAGAGAACGGATTTGATCTCCGATTGTGGGAATGATCTAGGGTTTTCCTCCTCGAGAGGAAGTGTTCTGCAGCCGTTGCCAAATTATTTATAGAGTTGTTCTGCTCGTGGACTAAAGATTTCTGAAATCTTTTGTTATCTGTTGTTCCTTTTTTTTTAGGGTTATTAATTGATCTTTTCCTATTAAATTAGATTCTTTGGGTTTCGTTCTTGTGTTCAATCGCCTTTGTTTCTTTGTCTTGGGTTTTTGTTGTTTGTTTTTGTATGGTTCTGACGTTTTAGCATTTTCTTAGTCGAGCAATGTTTAGTTAACTCCGAATGGTGAAGAATCCCCAGGATATTCTTGACTTCTTATTCTTAAAAATAATTTTTACAAGGAATTTTTGGCATTATTGTGCATTATAATGCGGGCTGCTTATATATAATGAGGATTTGATTTCGAAGGATTGTCAAATGTGGTTAAGTGCGAAGAAGTACTTGAGTTTGGAAAGGTGTCATTTAATGGGGCCGAAATTTTTTTATTCGAAGTTACTCTCTGTGTCTTAAGTGTTTAGGGAGGATGCTTTCCAGCCCTTTTGTCTAAAGGAATGTGATTGGCATCAAAGTCTCTCTACAGCTCTGTTGTTATAAGGGTAATTTTATTTTAGGGTTATTAATGAATCTTTTCCTATTAAATTGGATTCTTAGGGTTTCATTCTTGTGTTCAATCGCTTTTAGTGCTTAAATATTTCTATTTTCTTGAAAACAAATCACACCGGCTTTTCATGTAACTCATGATGTTGTAATCTTGTAACTAGCAAAACATGAACGAAAATTGTGGTTCTGCTTTAAAAAAAAATAAAATGCTGGTTTCTTATGCTTTTCCCTCTCTTGTGGTGTCAACTCATTTATTTTTGCTAATTATTTTGTTTCTTGAGCTTCTTTTTGCTGATTGTTGTGTTTCGTGAATTTCTTTTCACTGATTATTTTGTTTCTTCAATTTCTTGTTGCTGATAATTTTGTTTCTTGAATTCTTTTTGCTGATTAGTTTGTTTCTTGAATTGAGATTTGTGCCTTTTCCTCTCCTTTTTTTTTTTTTTTTTCCAAATGAGATGTTTCAATCACTTTTAAAAAAATAATAATAACAAATATAGACTATAGTATTTGTGGACCATTTTCTTAATGCTTGCCTTTTCAAGGAGAGCCAAATTGCTTCCATACTGTGATGATTGCATGTTACTAACTTAGCTAGCTGATGACATAGTAGAGGTTCTTGATGGAGTTGTTTATCCCCCATTAAGAAGCATATTCTAAGATGTAGAGGCCTTAGAGATATGAAAAACTTCTTATATGCGAATGTTACTCTTTGCATCTTTTAAGCTGAATCCTCATATTTGTTTTTTGAATCCCAGTGTTGTGATTGTAGGAGGTTTTAGCCAACTTTTCCTTTGTAGTCAGAGTTTTTTATGTTGTTTTTAACTAACATTTATTATGTTTTTCTGTTGATCAGGTTTTATGATATTGATTTATGTCTTTGAGACTTATCTGACTTGTAGCTACATGCTGCACTCAAACTGCCAACACCTCCAAAAACATTGCAACGAGTAATCAGCCAAGAAAAGGTTGAAAAGTCCCGAGCCTATAGTCTTGATAAAAATGTTTGTTTCTTTTTTCTTTCATTTCCTACCTATCCGAGTTGCTAGGGCTGTTTATCAACTTTCCCTACAATGATTTTACATATCTTTTTGACCAACATAATCTCTTTTATTTTGATTATTTGATTTTCCATTTTTTTCTATCGGCCACTTCCATTTTGTTCATGAGTTTGTTACAATATTGATGGATTCTGCAATTTTGTTATTTGGAGTATTGCCATGGTTTTGGAAGGTAAGTGGCTCTTGTTGTGTTTTGGTGACCTCTTTTTTTTTTTTTGTCTTGTTCAAAATACTTCCTAAGTAGTTCATGTCATCTAATTTTTCATATATATAAGGGGATTGGGGAGTATGTAGTTTTGAAAAACATGCATGATTTACATAATGTTTCTACATGTAAAGTTTTCTTGTTTGAATGATTTTGTGAAGGGGAATGTGTGGTTTTTGAATTATACCTTATGATTTAGATTTCAAGGGATTTCAAATAAGGAAAGATTATTGGTTTTTTGAATAATATCCAATCGTCGGCTGACTATTGGTTAGGATGCTAGTATCAATAGGTCGACTAGTCTTGCCAACCGTTTAGTCCATTTATTCAAAATTCATATTTTCGGGTTCCTTTTATCCACTTTTGTGACCAAACATGTCTTAAGTAATATTTACCTTTCTTACTCATCCCTAAAGTATTTAAAGAGTCCTGAGGGCGTTAACTTGTAGCACTAGTCTTGGATGTAGTAAACTCAATCATTTTCATGTAATAATATCATGGATACTTGCAAGTCATATTTAGTTATATCACTTGGGGAGGGCAATTTAGTGATCTTGAGCTAAATATGAGCTCGTGCATGATTCATTTCATTCCTATACAAGTGTTGTAGCTCAGGTGTGTCATTTCTTACATTGTGTTATGTGCAAACGAAAGTAAACTTGTATGTCCAATAGGGTTTATGTTAGTATATTGATTCAAGTGGATGAAAAAATGGGGTATATTTAAAGCTAAACCCTTAAATGATGTGCTTAGTGTGCGTGTNTCACCATGGTCACTGTTCTTTATAGAGAAAAAACTAGGAAAACTAGTCGTTTCCCACAGACGGCGCCAGATTGTGCGTGCAAGATCCTGCACAATATAAAAAATGAGAACAGATCTCTCCCTTGGTGAACTCGAGTGAGTCAGTTGAGTGACCAACCACGCTGTTTGGAACAGCCTGCGAGGTCCGGTGGTATCCTGGAACGGCAACGGGAGACCCTGGGGGAGCGGAAGAACGATCCAGTAACGCTGAAGAAGGGTTCCTGGAACAAAGAAGAACAAGTTAGAAGGGCGTCAAAGTATTTTCCGGCGTATCCCCTCCGACGATCTAGTCAGTCTTTGAGAGAGAGAGAGGAAGAAGAAAACACTGAGTGTGTATTGTAGTAAAGAGTTTTTTGTTGCATACCGTCTTGTCTTTTGCAAGGAGTATTTATACCTCAAAAGCTCATGATTGCTGTCAGTGTAGTCAGTAGGTGATCATTAGGTACAGGCAGTGTGCGCACTGATTCTGATGAGGAATGTCTTCTCTTCTTAACTGCTCGGGGTCCCGAGCAATCAATGCTGCGTCATCGGGATGCCGACGGTACAATGTACTCCTCTCGGGGAGGATGCAATAAATGCTCTGTATTAGGAGCATTTATTGCCTTTCATTTCCGAGCCTTACCGCATTGAATGCGGTCTCATCAAGGGAATGGTGTAATTAATCGTTTGCTTTCCCAAGTCGCGTGTCAGCAACGGCATGCGGTTTCTCTGTCTTCGATGTGATATCATACGCCACGCGTCCATCCCCCATTGGCTGTGGCCCCTGCATTCCAGTACGTTCTGACACTAATTGTGTAAGACGAGGTCATGATGAATAGCCTAGACTAGCCTAGGCTAATGACCTGTACGTCAATAGCTTATCCTGGAGCAGAGGAGGCGTCCAGGACGGGGTACCTCTCGGCACCGAGGAAAGGCTCATCTCGGAACCGAGGGAGGTATACCGACCGAGGTACAATATCAGACCGAGGCTACGTGTCGGTTGTAAAACGTACTGAATGCCATGATCCCATATGACGAGTACCTCGGGAGCGAGGGACCTTTGTGAGCCGATGGTGCTTGATCTTAGCAACAGTGTTTTGGTAATACCGAGGACACGTGTCTTCATCATGGAGTATTTCAGAAAAGTCCCATCACTTAGTGTTATGCTTGGTCCATACTTGTTTCATAATGTTTTCTGTTTTTATGTGTTGTGTACCCTCACTAAGTCTGTAATTAGCTCATCTCCCCTATAGATGTTTCTTTTAGATGTTCAAGATAGAGAATGACCCACTATGTTTTAGCTTGGAAGAGAAAGAGTCGGAGAGTGAGGAAAAAGTGTAAAGATTGTTTTTATGTGCATCATATACGAGGGTTTCCAAAACGCTTGTTGTATATGAGCATTTTGCAAGGTGCAAATTCTATAAAATGTAGTTTTTTTTCTTTATAGTTATTATTTACAGCTATTGTATGTTATGGATAAGGATGGTAAAATTGTATTCATGCCCTAGCTTGGGAAGGTGGGATTGATCCTTTCAGCATGGGGTGTGATAAAATTGTATATGATGATTAGTGTATTAGTGTGTGTGCGTTTGATGTGTTATTGTGTTTGCATTTGTGTTTGTTTAATAGTGTGTTTTGGTACATTAGTGTATGTGTTTTTGGTGTATTAATGTTTGCATTTTGGTAGATTAGCCTGTGTTAACACTACATGTGAATGTAGTATATGTATTTTGGTGAATTAATGTGTGTGTTTTTGTATGTGTTTAGGTGTATTAATGTGTTTATTTTGTGGTGTATTAGTGTGTATTAACAGAGTGCGTGGGAGGGTGTATTAGTGAGTGTAATGGTGTGTTGGTGTCTGTTTTTTTAATATATTATGTGTGTTTTTTTGTGTATTAATGTTTGTTAAGACGGTGTGTGGGTGTCTATCTATGTATTTTGGTATATTAGTGTGTGGTATGTGTATTTTTTTCATGTATTAAATTATGTGTTAATAGTGTGATTATGTGTGTTTATTTTAGTGATAGTGTGAGCACGTGTGCGTGTATTTTGTATAGTAATTTGTTTTTGTGTGCATGTTTTAGGCATGTTAATGTGCGTGTTAATACAATGTGTGTTTTGGTGTATTTGTGTTTTTGTGCATTCGTTTGTGTTTTTACGTGTACTAGTTTGTGTTTTTGTGTATTAGTAGTTGTAATAGGAACGACTAACGTACTGCAATTACTCTGCTGCCATACTTGTTTATAGTATTTTATTTCTTAAATAAATTTTTTTACTAGGGCTTGATGTTTAATATTGCCAATTGAGTGTTGTACTATCACCTTAAAATGATGGAGGAAATACTAACTTATTGAAATTTGAGAGGCTCATAAAGCAACAATTCAAGCAGTTATAGATTTACCATTAGGTGAGCTTGTATTATGTTGTAGATTTTTGCTTGAGTATTTATATGTTATTTTTATGACTCAATGTATGCTATTGCTTATTGTGCATTGTACCTTAAGATGGTGGAGGAAATACTAACTAACTGAAATTTGGGAAGCTCGTCAAGCGTTAATCCAAGGGGTTGTAAGATTTACGGCAAGCTTGTGACGGGTGTAGATTTTTCTTTGAGTAGTGAATGATATTGATTTTGTGGTATGACTTTTTTAGCGTTTTCTTTTTTTCTCTTCTTGTAAAATACTTAATTGTTGTCTCCGATCTTAATCATTTGCTTAAGATTCCTTTCAATTCTTGAACTATATACACTAATATTGAAGCTTGAAGATCATACACCATGTTGGTTTAAGTGACACAATTGTACACCTACTTTTGAAGAGCATACATGTTCATTTCTTGCATGTCTACATGATTATTCCTTTTGGATATCTTTGAATAGATGGTCTAGCTTTCATTTTAAATATTAATGATTTGTTTTTGTAACAATTTTGTTGTGGTTGTTTTTCACTCTTAGTAGAAAATTTGATTTAATTGTTGTATTCTAGATAAATCTTTAAATTTGTAAGTTATGAAAAAAGGACACACACATACACCCACTGATATACCAAAACACACACTAATATATCAAAAACAAAAACATACTAATACACCATAACACACATACACACTAAGACACTAAACCATGCATGCAATGCTTACACACATGGTAATCAAGGTTCAAGTGACACAATTGTACACTTACTTTTGAAGAGTATACATAATTGTTTCTTGCATGTCTACATGACAATTCCTTTTGAATATCTTTGAGTAGGTGCTCTAGCTTTCATTTTTTAATATTAATGATTTGTTTTCTTAATAATTTTGTTGCGGTGGTTTTTTTGCTAGTAGAAAACTTGATTTAATTGTTGTATTCTATATAAATCTTTAAATTTGTAAGTTATGAAAAAAGGACACACATACACACACTAATATATCAAAACACACACTAATATATCAAAAACACAAACATACTAATACACCAAAACACACATACACACTAAGATACTAATCCATGCATGCAATGCTTACACACATAGTTAAAACACACACTAATACATCAAAGTATACATATACACATGCACACATACTAATGCACAAAAAAACATAAAATGTTAATGCACACACTCAACAAAAGTGTAAGTGCTATGCGCATCACTGACACATCCTAGTGAACTTGAATGTGCAATATGTGACCGTTACTTTGATTAGTGATCAATCTTGTAAAATTTACTGAACTCTTTTAATTTTAAACAATGATAAATTTGTGAGTATTTTGTGCATTAAATAATTTGCTTAGTGTTATGCTTGGTCCATACTTGTTTCATAATGTTTTCTATTTTTATGTTTTGTGCACCCTCACTAAGCCCGTAGTTAGCTCATCTCTCCTATAGATGTTCTTTTTAGATGTTTGAGATAGAGAAGGACCCACTATGTTTTAGCTCGGAAGAGAAAGAGTCAGAGAGTGAGGAAAAAGTGTAAAGATTGTTATGTGCATTAGTAATTGTAATAGAACGACTAACCTCGTACAATTACTCTGTTGCTATACTTGCTTATCATATTTTATTTCTTAAATTTTTTGCTGTGATTTGATGTTTAATATTTCCTATTGAGGGTTGTAATATCTTAAAACAATGGAGGAAAGACTAACTTATCAAAATTTAGGAGGCTCGTAAAGCAGCAATCCAAGCAGTTACAGATTTATTATTAGGTGAGCTTGTAACGGATTTAGATTTTTGCTTGAGTATTTATACATACTATTGCTATGAGTAAATGTATGCTATTGTTTATTGTGTGTAGTACCTTAAGATGGTGGAGGGAAGACCAACCCATTGAAATTTGGGATGCTCGTCAAGCAGCAATCCAAGGAGTTGCAGATTTACTTATATGCGAACTTGTAACAGGTGTAGATTTTTTTATGAGTATTGTATGGTATTGATTTTGTGGCATGTTACTCTTTTTGTGTTATCTTTTCTTCTCTTTTTGTCAAATATTTAATTATTGTCTCCGATCTTAATTCTTTACTTAAGATTTCTTGCAGTTCTCGAACTTTACAGACACTAATGTTGAAGTTTGATCCTACACTATGTTGGCTCTAGTTATGCTATTTTTGTCAATGGTAATCGAGGTTCAACTGACACAACTGTACAACTACTTTTGAAGAGAATATAGGTTTGTTTCTTTGAGTAGATGTTCAATCTTTAATTTTTAAATATTAATGTGTTTTCTTAATAATTGTTGTGGTGGTCGAAAGCTTTCACTATTAGTAGAAAACTTCATTTAATTGTTGTATTTTAGATTAATCTTTAAATTTTCAATTTATGAAAAAAGGACACACACTAATAGATTGAAGACAGAAACATAATTATACACCAAAACACACTAATATACCGAAAACACAAACATACTAATACATCAAAACATACATAAACACTAAGACACTAAACTACGCAGGAGATATTACACCCATTGTTAACATATACACATTCACACTAATACATCAAAGTATACATACAAAAGCGTACACATAAATACGTAAAAAATAACACAAAAACACTTACAATGTTAATACACACACTCAACAAAGCGTAAGTGCTTTGCGCATCATTGACACATCCAACCGAACCAAAAACGTGCAATGCGTTACATTGATTAGTGATCAATCCTGTAAATTTAATAAACTATTTTAATTTTGAATAGTGATTAGATTGTGTGTATTTTGTGTATTAGTGTCTGTATTTCTATGGTGTATCAGTATATGAGTGTGTTTTTTGTGGTATTAGTGTGTGCTTGCGGTACATTTGTGTTTACACAGTGTGCGTTAATACGGTGTGTGGGTATGCATGTATATGGGTGATTAGTGTGCCGCGTGTGTGATTTTTGGTGTGTTGTTGTGTTTGCATTTGTGTTTGTTTAAAAGTGTGTCTTTTGGAATATTAGTGTCTGTGTTTTTGTGGATTAGCCCATGTTAACACTACACATGAATGGAGTGTATGTATTTTTGTGAATTATTGTGTGTTTGTGTATGTGTTTAGGTGTATTAATGTGTTTATTTTGGTATTAGTGTGTATTAACATAGTGTGTAGGAGGGTGTATTAGTGTTTGTTAATATAGTGTGTGGGTGTGTATGTATTTTGGTATGTTAGTGTGTGGGGTGTGTATTTTTTTCATTTATTAGCTTGCGTATTAATAGTGTGATTATGTGTTTGTATTTTAGTAATGGCGTGCGCACATGTGCGTGTGTGTACTAATTTATTTTTGTGCGTATTCATTTTTGGTGTGTTAGTGTGCGCGTTAATACAATGTGTGTTTTGTGTATTCGTTTGTGTGTTTTTACTTGTATTAATATCTGTGATTTCGTTTAATTTCGTTGTATTTGTATTTTTTTGTGTATTAGTAATTGTACTAGGAACGACTAACCTTCTACAACTACTCTGCTGCCATACTTGCATAGAATATTTTTTTTTTAAAATTTTTGTTATTACTCTGATGTTTAATATTGCCTATTGAGTATTGTAGTACTATAAAACGATGAAAGAAAGGCCAATTTATTAAAATTTAGGAGGTTCATAAAGTAGCAATCCAAGCAGGTACAGATTTACTATTAGGTGAGCTCGTAACGGTTTTAGATTTTTGCTCGAGTATTTATATACCATTGTTATGAGTAAATGACTATTGCTTATTGTGTGTAGTACATTAAAATGGTGGTGGGAAGACCAACCCATTGAAATTTGGGAGGCTCGTCAAGCTGCAATCCAAAGAGTTGCAGATTTACCAGTAGACGAGCTTGTGACAGGTGTAGATTTTTTCTTTGAGTATTGGTTGGTATTGATTTTGTGGTATGCGACTCTTTTAGTGTTATCTTCGCTGCTGCTCTTGTAAAATATTTAATTATTGTCTTCGATTTCAATCATTTGCTTCAGATATTTTGTAGTTTTCGAACTATATATAAACTAATGTTGAACTTTGAAGTTCCTACACCATGTTGGCTCTAACTACGCTATTTTTGTCAATGGTAATCGAGGTTCAAGTGACAATAATTGTATAACTACTTTTGAAGAGCATACAAGTTCGCTTCTTGCATGTCTACATGACTATTGCTTTTGGATATTTTTGAGTAGATGTTCTAACTTTCATTTTTGAATATTAATGATGTGTTTCTTTAATAATTATTGTGGTGGTTGAAAATTTTTGCTACTAGTGGAAAATTTGATTTAGTTGTATTCTGAATGAATCTTTAAATTTACAGGTTATGAAAAAAGGACATACACGGACAACACACTATAATATATCAAAACACACACACTACTACACCAAAAACACAAACGTTTTAATACACCAAAACACATATACACCCTAAGACACTAAACCACGCAGGAAATGTTTACATTCATTGTTAACCTACACTCACACTAATACATCAAAGTATACATACCAACCCATACACATACAAATAAGTAAAAAATGCACGTATTAATACACACTCAATAAAGCGTAAGTGCTCAACGCATAACAGATACATCCCATCAAACCTAAATGTGCAAAGTGTTACTTTGATTAGTGATGCACCCGGTAAAATTTAATAATTTATAATAATTTTGAACAATGATTAATTTGTCTGTATTTTGTGTATTAGTGTGTCAGTATTTCTTTGGTGTATCAGTATATGAGTGTGTTTTTTGTGGTATTAGTGTGTGTTTGTGGTACATTTGTGTGTTTTCAAGGTGTGCATTAATACATTGTATGGGTATGCATGTATATGCTGATTAATGTGTTTGTGGTGTGTGTTTTGGTGTGTTATTGTGTTTGCATTTGTGTTTATTTAATAGCGTTTTGATATATTGATGTCTGTGTTTTTAGTGGATTTGCCTGTGTTAAGACTAGACGTGAATGTGTTTTTAGTGGATTTTTACCTGTGCTGCCTGTGTCTGTATTTTTGTGAATTAATGTGTGTTTGTGTGTGTTTAGGTGTATTAATGTGTTTATTTTGTGGTGTGTTAATATGTATTAACATAGTGTGTGGGAGGGTGTAATAGTGTGTTGGTGTCTATATTTTTTGGTTGTATTATGTGTATTTTTTGGTGTAGTAGTAGTATTTGTTAATACAGTGTGTGGGTGTGTATGTATTTTGGTATGTTAGTGTGTGGGGTGTGTATTTTTTTCATGTATTAGCTTGTGTGTTAATAGTGTGATTATGTGTTTGTATTTTAGTAATGTGCGCAATGTTATTTAAGGCATAAAGCAAACCGAAGCTACCAAGGCTCCTAAAGTGTAGGCGAGAAACGAAGCGAATAGTTAAAAAAAAGGGTAAATATTTTAGTTTAACTACTTCTAAACATCTAAGTTTTAATTTTATAAATACTAAATATTTAAATGCAAGCAAAATTATAAACATTTAAATTCAAACAAACATTAATAATATCTCAAATCTTAATAAGTTATACAAAATCAACAGAAATAAGCAGTACATAATCAGCAAAAATAAGCAGTATAAAAAATAAGTAAAAACATTACAGAAAATCAGTAGAAGTAGAAAAAAAAGAAGTAAAATCAACAAAAAGAGAAGAAGAAAAAGAGAGGACATAATCAGTAAAAAGAGAAGCAAAATCAGCAAAAAGAGAAGAAGAAACAGAGAAGAACTAGAACCAGAACCAGAAATAGAGAAGCAGTAAAAAGAGAAGAAACAAAATCAACAAAAAAAGAAGAGAGGAGAATCAGATAAGCAAAAAGAGAGAAAACAAACAGAAACAAAGAAGCAGAATTAGCAAAAAGAGAAGAAATAGAAACGGAGAAGCAAGAACGAGAACTAGAAACAAAAGAGGAGAAGAAAGAGAGAGGACACAAAACTAGAAGAAGAATCAGCAAAAGAAGAGAAGAGAGGAGAGAAGAACACGTACATCTGTTGTTGAAGTAGAAGCAAGAGTAAAGCAGGAGAAGCAACGAGGAGACAAACAGAAAAAAACAGTACCATTATGTGGTTTTTTTTTTTTTCTGTCGAAGAAGACAACAACAAATTATGGTTATTTTTTCTGTCGAAGAATAAGAAAGAGCATCGGACAGAGCAACAACCAAAAGAAAAAGAAGAAGAATTAAAAGAGAAAAAGGAGAAATAGAGAAGAGAGAAGAAAAAAAGGAGACAAACCTGTGAAGTCCACACTAGTGAGGAAGGAGCAGCAGCAGCAGCAACAGTCGTCGTTTGACCCTTTAGGCACAATTAGGGTTTGGGTGTTGTATATTGGGATAAGGGGGCAATTGGGTGTATGAGTATCTCATAATTTATTTTCATTTGCCCCAATCCAACGGTCCATAATAAAATAAAACAATCCAATAATTCATAATTAAAAAATAAAGCAACTTTAAAAATTTAACTAAGGCACTCGCTTTTCTTGCTTTTCGCTTAAGCAAGTGGTGCTCACTTTTCTTGCTTTTTGGTTGCTTCAGTCATGTTCGTTTCTCGCCTTGGTTGTTTAAGGCGAGACAACCTTGCCTCGTTTCTTGCCTAGGCGAGCTTTTCATAACACTGGGCGTGCGCACGTGTGCGTGTATTTTTGTACTAATTTATTTTTGTGTGTGCATGTTTTTGGTGTGTTAACACAATTTGTGTTTTGATGTATTTTTGTGTTTGTGTTTTTTTGTATTCGTTTGTATGTTTTTACGTGTATTAATATCCGTTTTTTGGTAATACCGTTGTATTTGTATTTTGTTGTGTATTAGCAATTGTAATAGGAACGATTAACCATCTACAATTACTCTGCTGCCATATTTGCATAGAGTATTTTATTTTTAAAATTTTTGTGCTATTACTCTAACATTGCCTATTGAGTGTTGTAGTACTCTAAAATGATGGAGGAAAGACCAACTTACTGAAATTTGAGAGGTTAATAAAACAGTTTTTGGTTGCTTCAGTCATGTTCGCTTCGCCTAGGTTGTTCAAGGCGAGACAACCTCACCTTGCCTAGACCAGCTTTTCATAACACAGGGCGTGCGCACGTGTGTGTGTTTGTGGACTAATTTATTTTTGGGTGCGCATGTTTTTGGTGTGTTAGTGTGCGTATTAACACGATTTGTGTTTTGATGTATTTTTGTGTTTTTTTGTATTCGTTTGTATGTTTTTACGTGTATTAATATCTGTATTTTTGGGTAATACCGTTGTATATATATTTATTTGTGCATTAGCAATTGTAATAGGAACGAGCAACCATCTACAACTACTTTGCTGCCATATTTGCATAGAGTATTTTTTAAAAAACAATTTTGTGCTATTACTCTATGTTTAATATTGTCTATTGAGTGTTGTAGTACTATAAAACGATAGAGGAAAGACCAACTTATTGAAATTTGAGAGATTAATAAAGCACCAATCCAAGTATTTATAGATTTACCGTTAGGTAAGCTTGTAACGATTTTAGTTTTTTGCTTGCTTATTGTGTTGCACTACTTTAAGATGGAGGGAAGACCAACTCGTTGAAATTTGGGAGGCTCGTCAAACAGCAATCCAAGGAGTTGAGATTTACCTGCATGTGAGCTTATGACTGGTGCAATTTTTATTTTTTATTTTTTATTTTTTGAGTATTGGTTGGTATTGATTTTGTGGTATGTGACTCTTTCAATGTTATCTTTTCTTCTCTTTTTTGCTGAAGATTTCTTGCAGCTCTCGAACTACATTGAAATTAATGTTGAAGTTTGAAGTTCCTCCACCATGGCGGCTCAAGGTACGCTATTTTTGTCAATGGTAATCGAGGTTCAAGTAACAATAACTGTACAACTACTTTTGAAGAGCATACAAGTTTCGTTCTTGCATGTCTGCATGACTATTGCTTTTGGATATCTTTGAGTAGATGTTTTAGCTTTTTTTTTTAAATATAAATGATGTGTTTTCTTAATAATTGTTGTGGTGATTGAAAGTTTTCACTACTAGTAGAAAACTTGACAAACAAGACACTAATATATCTATCAAAACTAACACACTATACTTCAAAAACACAAACATTTTAATACACGAAAACATATATACACCCTTAGACGCTAAACCATAAAGGAAATGTTTACACACACACACTAATACATTAAAGTACACATACAAACACATATTGTGACACCCCAAAGTCCGGGTGTCTGTAATTATCCGATTGGTTATCCATCGACCTATGTAATACTGGTGGATATCGTGTAATTTGATACCACACCGTTATGCCCCATTTCTTGGGATCCATAACTTAACAAAATTTGGACAGAGTCTCCTTTGTACAAGGAGCTCTACTCAAAACGCAACCTGTACAACATTGACCACACCGGGTCTATCTATCCATTCACAATTTTATAGTCTCGAATACTATCAGAATCATTATCAGTACATACATTTATTCGTAAAAGAATAAATGTCCCAAAAGAGTCCCATATACATGCCTTTGTAAATATAAACAATGTTTGTTACAAAAATTATACAAGGCCAAAAGTAAGTATAAACAAGAGACTACAATGTCAAAATAAAAGCCACAGACCGGCTCTGTCGTCAAAGCGGGCCCATGGCCTCGCCTTCGGTGGAAGCCTGTGCGATACCTGAAAAATGTTCCCATAAAGGGTGAGCTAACGCTCAATAGGGTAACGCCTATAGAGAATACCTCTCAACCTAAATGAATATGGAATGTCACATGCAACGATCATTTGATACATTCATTTAAATATGTCTATTATGATTGAATGTTATAGATCATGTCATGCCATGAGATGAGACTCACGCAAGCAATACCAACCCCGAGCCCCATCCTGAGCTCCCATAACACATGCAATGTCATGCGTATGTATCCGAGCATTCCAAGCCCCCATCATTGGTGTTATGTACACTCAATGCTAATTAATTCATTTTCTTGTGTCTTTGTGGGGAGATGATTTATGGTATTACACCAATGGGACACCAACCATCAACGGATCTTCAGGACATCCCACCTGCGGCTCCGTTTCCGCCGTTACACTTTTTTGGAATTTCACCGCCGGAAAGTGTATAAACCAAGTAAGCGGGTCTTGCACCCGAGGGAGAATCTAGCCCTTCGTGCTGTCCCCAACACATTTATCCATTTAATATCTCGTGCGACTCAACCGAACCTTGGTGCGACTTTTCCGAGTCCATGTTCAACCACCTACGTGGTGATTGATTTCATACCATGCATACACTCTCACCCATGTCAATGTCCATGAATGTAGTGCAACCCATGCATAATGAAATACAATGTAATGACATTTTAACACGATCTCAAGCATGTTATGTAAGATAATCAACTCAACTAACATACTTGTATTCACCTAGGCATTTAATCAAACACCTAAAGAGCACATCAATTTACACAACTAGCATGCTATGACTTGCAACATGATAACATGTTTAACATAAGCACAAGTCCACCAAAATAATCATATGTTAAATAATCATTTAACATATATATATTATTTCACAATCATATAACAAGTTAATAATTTTATTAAACTTGATCTGCCATTAAAATATAAAGTAATGCTAACATACAATTAACATGCTTTAAACTACTAACATTAACTTATACCAAGTTAATCACAATAGAATTTTATTAATCACAAGATTAATTATAAATTCTATATTTGACCCACTAGTCAAGACCTAACATGTGATATACACTCATAATCTACTCATTCCATATGTCATATTTTAAGTTGAAATTAAATCTAAATAGGGGAAACCCTACCTCTCGTAGCGTGAGACCACTTACAAGAACGCCAAGGAAGCCCAAATTTAACTTCCTAAGTTTTAGGTCTAGATTATCGGCTTTGATATACCTTCGAAGAAAAATACGATATTTGGTGTGGTTGCGTAGCTCTCGCTGAGTAGAGCAACTTTAGTTCTTGGCCCGAAGCGATTAAACGGTTAAATTTTCCTAGATCTGAGAAGGAAGAAAAGAGAAAAAAAAAACTCATTTTTTTTTTCACTCCCTCTCTGTCGCCGGCTGTAGAAACCACAAAAAGTTCTTCCACTTATATATATATATATATATATATATATATATATATATTATTTTTTTTAAATTTACGTTTTTGACCCATAATTTAACAATTAATTATTATTTTACCCTTTTTATTAGGATTTTAATAATAATAATAATATTTTTTTTTATCGGGTTTTACACATATACATACAAATTTGTAAAAAAATGCACATATTAATACACATGTACACATGCAATGTTAATATACACACTCAACAAAGCCTCAACAAAGCGCAAGTGCTCTGTGCGTCACTGACACATCCCACCGAATCTAAATGTGCGAAGTGTTACTTTGATTAGTGGTCCATCCTGTAAAATTTAATAAACTATTTTAATTTTTAACAATGATTAGTTTGTGTATATTTTGTATATTAGTGTGTTTGTATTTCTATGGTGTGTAAATATATGGGTTTGTTTTTTGTGGTATTAGTGTGTGCAGTACAGTTGTGTGTCTACATGGTGTGCGTCAATACGGTGTGTGGGTATGCATGTATATGCTGATTATTGTGTGTGTGCGTTTTGGTGTGTTCTTGTGTTTGCATTTGTGTTTGTTTAATAGTATGTTTTGGTATATTAGTGTCTGTGTTTTTAGTGGATTAGCTTGTGTTAACACTACACGGGAATGGGGAGTATGTATTTTTTTGAATTAATGTGTTTATTTTGTGGTGTATTAGTGTGTATTAACATTGTATGAGAGGGTGTATTAGTGTTTGTGTAATAGCGTCTTGGTGTCTATGTTTTTTTGATGTACTATGTGTATTTTTTGGTGAATTAGTTTTTGTTAGTACAGTGTGTGGCTGTGTATGTATTTTGGTATGTTAGTGTGTGGGGTGTGTATTTTTTTCATGTATTAGCTTGTGTGTTAACAGTGTGATTATGTGTTTGTATTTTAGTAATGGCATGTGCACGTGTGCGTGTGTTTGTGAACTAATTTATTTTTGTATATGCATGTTTTTGGTGTGTTAGTGTGCGTATAAAGACAATGCGTGGTTTGATGTTTTTTTGTGTTTATTTTTGTTTTGTGTATTCATTTGTGTGTTTTTACTTGTATTAATATCTGTTTTTTCATGTAATAGTGTTTTTTATGTTTTTTATTGTATTAGAAATCGTAATAGGAACGATTAACTTTCTACAACTACTATGTTGCCGTACTTGTTTAGAGTATTTTATTTTTTGAATTTTTGTGTCATTGCTCGACGTTTAATGTTGCCTATTGAGTCCTGTAGTACTATAAAATGATAGAGAAAAAATCAACTTATTGAAATTTGGGAGGCTCAATAAAGCAGCAATCTTAACAGTTACAAATTTACCATTAGGTGAGCTTGTAACGGTTTTTTGATTTTTGTTTGAGTATTTATATACTATTGCTATGATTAAATATGTGCTATTGCTTATTGTGTTACAGTACCTTAAGATGGTGGAGAGAAGACCAACTCATTGAAATTTAGGAGGCTCGTTAAACAACAATTCAATGAGTTGCAGATTTACCTGAATGCGAGCTTATGACAGGTTTAGTTTTTTGTTTTTTGAGTATTGGTTGGTATTGATTTTGTGGTATGTAACTCTTTCAGTGCTATCTTTTATTTTCTTTTTAGTAAAATATTTAATTATCGTCTCTGATCTCAATCCTTTGCTTAAGATTTTTTGCAGCTCTCGAACTATATATAGAAACTAATGTTGAAGTTTGATGTTCCTACACCATGTCAGCTCTGGCTATGCTAGTTTTGTCAATGGTAATCGAGGTTCAGGTGACAATAACTGGACAACTACTTTTGAAGAACATACAAGTTTCGTTCTTTCATGTCTGCATGACTTTTGCTTTTGGATATCTTTGAGTAGATGTTTTGGCTTTTCTTTTTTAAATATTAATTATGTGTTTTCTTAATAATTGTTGTGGTAGTTGAAAGTTTTCACTACTAGTAGAAAATTTGATTTAATTGTTGTATTTTAGATTAATTTTTAAATTTACTAGTTGTGAAAAAGGGACACACACACAGACAACACACAAATATATCTTTCAAAACTCACACACTAATACATCAAATACACAAACATTCTAATACATCAAAACATATACACACCCTAAGACACTAAACCATGCACGAAATGTTTACACACATTTTTAACACACAATCGCACTAATACATCTAAGTATACATACAAATAGGTATATATACAAATTTGTAAAAAATGCACATATTAATACACAAATGCACATGCAATGTTAATATACACACTCAAAAAGCGTAAGTGCTCTGTGCATCACTAACACATCCCCCCGAATCTAAATGTGTGAAGTGTTACTTTGATTAGTGATTCACGCTGTAAAATTTAATAAACTATTTTAATTTTTAACAATGATTAGTTTGTGTATATTTTGTTTATTAGTGTGTATGTATTTCTATGGTGCATAAATATATGGGTTTGTTTTTTGTGGTATTAGTGTGTGGTACATTTGTGTGTCTACATGGTGTGCGTCAATACGGTGTGTGGGTATGCATGTATATGTTGATTAGTGTGTGTGTGTGTACGCGCTTTGGTGTGTTCTTGTGTTTGCATTTGTGTTTGTTTAATAGTATGTTTTGGTATATTATTGTCTATGTTTTTAGTGGATTAGCTTGTGTTAACACTACACGGGAATGGAGTGCATGTATTTTTTTGAATTAATGTGTGTTTGTGTATGTGTTTAGATGTATTAATGTGTATATTTTGTGCTGTATTAGTATGTATTAACATTGTGTGGGAGGGTGTATTAGTGTTTGTGTAATAACGTGTTGGTGTCTATGATTTTTTGACGTACTATGTATATTTTTTGATGTATTAGTTTTTGTTAATATAGTGTGCGGGTGTATATGTATTTTGGTATGTTAGTGTGTGGGGTGTGTATTTTTTTTCATGTATTAACTTGTGTGTTAACAGTGTGATTATGTGTTTGTATTTTAATAATGGCGTGTGCACGCGTGCGTGTGTTTGTGTACTAATTTATTTTTGTATGCGCATGTTTTTGGTGTGTTAGTGTGCGTATTAACACAATGCGTGTTTTGATTTTTTTTGTGTTTATTTTTATTGTGTATTCGTTTGTGTGTTTTTACTGGTGTTAATATCTGTTTTTTCGTGTAATAGTATTTTTTATGTTTTTTTTTTTGCATTAGTAATCATAATAGGAACGACTAACTTTCTACAACTACTATGTTGATGTACTTGCTTAGAGTATTTTATTTTTAAATTTTTGTGCTATTATCGACGTTTAATATTGCCTATTGAGTGTTGTAGTACCATAAAATGATGAAGGAAAGACCAACTTATTGAAATTTGGGAGGCTCATAAAGCAGCAATCGAAGCAGTTACAAATTCACCATTAAGTGAGCTTGTAACGGTTTTTTAATTTTTGTTTTGAGTATTTATATACTATTGCTATGATTAAATATGTGCTATTGCTTGTTGTGTTATAGTACCTTAAGTTGGTGGAGGGAAGACTAACTCATTGAAATTTAGGAGGCTCGTCAAGTATAGCAATCCAAGGAGTTGCAGATTTACCTGCATGCGAGCTTATGATAGGTGTAGATTTTTTTTTTTTTGAGTATTGTTTGGTATTGATTTTGTGGTATGTGACTCTTTTCATTGTTATCTTTTCTTCTATTTTTTGTAAAATATTTAATTATTGTCTCCGATCCCAATCCTTTGCTTAAGATTTTTGCAGCTCTCGAACTATATAGAAATTAATGTTGAAGTTTGAAATTCCTACACCATGTTGGCTCTAGCTATGCTATTTTTTGTCAATGGTAATCGAGNTTTTGTGACCGTTATAGATGGCTATTCCCATATGAACTGGTTATTTTTAACGAAATCTCACTCAAAATTGTTTTCTTATCTTTTAACTGTTTCGCAAACGGATTAAGACCCAATTTGGCTACAATATTTGTATGTTACTATCTGATAATGCCANTCGTTCTTGCATGTCTGCATGACTATTGCTTTTGGATATCTTTGAGTAGATGTTTTGGCTTTCATTTTTAAATATTAATTATGTGTTTTCTTAATAATTGTTGTGGTGGTTGTAAGTTTTCACTTCTTGTAGAAAATTTGATTTAATTGTTGTATTTTAGATTAATCTTTAAATTTTCTAGTTATGAAAAAGGGACACACACAGACCACACACTAATAAATCAAAAACACAACCATTCTAATACACCAAAGCATATATACACCCCAAGACACTAAACCCTGCAGGAAATGTTTACACATATTTTTAACACACTCGCACTAATATATCAAAGTATACATACAAACATGTATACATACAAATTTGTAAAAAATGCACATATTAATACACAAATACACATGCAATGTTAATATACACACTCAACAATGCGCAAGTTCTTTGCGCATCACCGACACATCCCACAGAACCTAAATGTGAGAAGTGTTACTTTGATTAATGATCCACTCTGTAAAATTTAATAATCTATTTTAATTTTTAACAATGATTAGTTTGGGTATATTTTGTATATTAGTGTCTGTATTTCTATGGTGCATAAATATATGGTTATTTTTTTTGTGGTATTAGTGTGTGGTACATTTGTGTGTCTACATGGTTTGCGTCAATAATGTGTGTGGGTATGCATGCATATGCTAATTAGTGTGTGTGTGTGTGTGCGCGCTTTGGTGTGTTCTTGTGTTTGCATTTGTGTTGTTTAATAGTATGTTTTGGTATATTAGTGTCTGTGTTTTTAGTGGATTTGTCTGTGTTAACACTACACAGGAATGGAGTGCATGTATTTTTTTGAATTAATGTGTGTTTGTGTAAATAGCGTGTTGGTGTCTATGTTTTTTTGACCTACTATGTGTATTTTTTTGGTGTATTAATTTTTGTTAATACAGTGTGTGGGTGTGTATGTATTTTGGTATGTTAGTGTGTGAGGTTTGTATTTTTTTCATGTATTTGCTTGTGTGTTAACAGTGCGATTATGTGTTTGTAATTTAGTAATGGCGTGTGCACATGTGCGTGTGTTTGTGTACTAATTTATTTTTTTATGCGCATGTTTTTGGTGTGTTACTGTGCGTATTAACACAATGCGTGTTTTGATGTTTTTGTTGTGTGTATTCGTTTGTGTGTTTTTACTTGTATTAATATCTGTTTTTTTGTGTAGTAGTGTTTTTATGTTTTTTTTTTGTATTAGTAATCGTAATAGGAATGACTAACTTTCTACAACCGTACTTGCTTAAGAGTATTTTATTTTTTATATTTTTGTGCCATTACTCGACATTTAATATTACCTATTGAGTGTTATAGTACTATAAAATGATGGTGGAAAGACCAACTTATTGAAATTTGGGAGGCTCAAAAAGTAGCAGTCGAAGCAGTTACAAATTTACCGTTAGGTGAGCTTGTAACGGTTTTTTGATTTTTCTTTGAGTATTTATATACTATTGCTATGATTAAATATGTGCTATTGGTTATTGTGTTATAGTACCTGAAGATGGTAGAGGGAAGACCAACTCATTGAAATTTAGGAGGCTCGTCAACCAGCAATTCAAGGAGTTGCAAATTTACCTGCATGCGACGAGCTTAAGGCTTGTGTATATTTCTTTTTTTTTTTTTTTTTGAGTTTTGGTTGGTATTGATTTTGTGGTATGCGACTCTTTCAGCGTTATCTTTTCTTTTCTTTTTTGTAAAATATTTAATTATTGTCTCTTATCTCAATCCTTTGCTTAAGATTTCTTGCAGTTCTTGAACTATGTAAAAACTAATGTTGAAGTTTGAAGTTCCTACACGATGTCGGCTCTAGTAATCAAGGTTCAAGTGACAATAACTGTACAATTACTTTTGAAGAGCATACAAGTTTCGTTCTTGCATGTCTGCATGAATTTGCTTTTGGTTATCTTTGAGTAGATGTTTTGGCTTTTCATTTTTAAATATTAATTATGTTTTTTCTTAATAATTGTTGTGGTGCTCGAAAGTTTTCACTACTAGTAGGAAACTTGATTTAATTGTTGTATTTTAGATTAATCTTTAAATTTACTAGTTATGAAAAAGGGACATTGACCACACACTAATATATCTATCAAAACTCACACACTAATACATCAAAAACACAAACGTTCTAATACACCAAAACATATATACACCCTAAAACACTAAACCATGCAGGAAATGTTTACACACATATTTAACACACTTGCACTAATATATCAAAGTATACATACAAACACGTATAAATACAAATTTGTAAAAAATGCATGTATTAATACACAAATACACATGCAATGTTAATATACACACTCAACAAAGCGCTAGTGCTCTGCGCATCACTGACACATCCCACGGAACCTAAATGTGTGAAGTGTCACTTTGATTAGTGATCCACCCTTTAAAATTTAATAAACTATTTTAATTTTAACAATGATTAATTTGTGTATATTTATATATTAGTGTGTCTGTATTTCTATGGTGCATAAATATATGGGTTTGTTTTTTGTGGTATTAGTGTGTGCGGCACATTTGTGTGTCTACAGGGTGTGCGTCAATACGGTGTGTGGGTATATGCATGTATATGTTGGTTAGTGTGTGTGTGTGTGTTTGTGTGTGCGCGTTTTGGTGTGTTCTTGTGTTTGCATTTGTGTTTGTTTGATAGTATGTTTTGGAATATTAGTGTCTGTATTTTTAGTTGATTAGCCTGTGTTAACACTATGCGGGAATGGAGTGCATGTATTTTTTTGAATTAATGTGTGTTTGTGTATGTGTTTAGGTGTATTAATGTGTTTATTTTATGGTGTATTAGTGTGTATTAACATTGTGTGGGAGGGTGTATTGGTGTTTTTGTAATAGCGTGTTGGTGTCTATGTTTTTTTAACGTACTATGTGTATTATTTGGTGTATTAGCTTTTGTTATTACGGTGTGTGGGTGAGTATGTATTTTGGTATGTTAGTGTGTGGGGTGTGTATGTTTTTCATGTATTAGCTTGTGTGTTAACAATGTGACTATGTGTTTGTATTTTAGTAATGCCGTGTGCACTCGTGCGTGTTTGTGTACTAATTTATTTTTGTATGTGCACGTTTTTGGTGTGTTAGTGTGCGTATTAACACAATGCGTGTTTTGATTTTTTTTGTGTTTATTTTTATTTTGTGTATTCATTTGTGTGTTTTTTACTTGTGTTAATATCTGTTTTTTTGTGTAATAGTGTTTTTTTTTTTGCATTGGTAATCTCAATAGGAACGACTAACTTTGTACAATTACTCTGTTGTCGTACTTGTTTAGAGTATTTTATTTTTGAAATTTTTGTGCTATTACTCTACGTTTAATATTGTCTATTGAGTGTTGTAGTACTATAAAATGATGGAGAAAAGACCAACTTATTGAAATTTGAGAGGCTCATAAAACAACAATCGAAGCAGTTACAAATTTACCATCAAGTGAGCTTCTAACGGTTTTTTGTTTTTTGTTTGAGTATTTATATACTATTGCTATGATTAAATATGTGTTATTGCTTATTGTGTTATAGTTCCTTAAGATGGTGGAGGGAAGACCAACTCATTGAAATTTAGGAGGCTCGTCAAGTAGCAATCCAAGGAGTTGCAGATTTACCAGCATGTGCGCTTATGACAGGTGTAGATTTTTTTTTTTTTTAGTATTGGTTGGTATTGATTTTGTGGTATGTGACTCTTTCAGTGTTATCTTTTCTTCTCTTTTTTTGTACAATATTTAATTATTGTCTCCGATCTCAATCCTTTGCTTAAGATTTCTTGTAGCTCTTGAACTACATAGAAACTAATGTTGAAGTTTGAAGTTCCTACACCATGTCGGCTCTAGCTATGCTATTTTTTGTCAATGGTAATCGATGTTCAAGTGACAATAACTGTACAACTACTTTTGAAGAGCATACAAGTTTCGTTCTTGCATGTCTGCATGACTATTGCTTTTGGATATCTTTGAGTAGATGTTTTGATTTTAATTTTTAAATATTAATGATGTGTTTTCTTAGTAATTGTTGTGGTGGTTGAAATTTTTCACTAGTAGTAGAAAACTTGATTTAATTGTTGTATTTTAGATTAATACAACACATTAATACATCAAAGACACAAACATTCTAATACACCAATACATATATACACCCTAAGACACTAAACCATGTAGGAATTGTTTACACACATTTTTAACACACTCGCACTAATACATCATACGTACAAACATGTATACATACAAATTTGTAAGAAATGCACATATTAATACACAAATACACATGCAATGTTAGTATACACACTCAACAAAGCGCAAGTGCTCTCCGCATCATTGGCACATCCCACCGAATCTAAGTGTGCTTCAATATGGTGTGTGGTATATATGCTGATTAGTGTGTGTGTCTGTGTTTTGGTGTGTTCTTGTGTTTACATTTGTGTTGTTTATTAGTATATTTTGGTATATTAGTGTCTGTGTTTTTAGTAAATTAGCCTGTGTTAACACTACACGGGATTGGAGTGCATGTATTTTTTTGAATTAATGTGTGTTTGTGTATGTGTTTAGGTGTATTAATGTGTTTATTTTGTGGTGTATTAGTGTGTATGAACATTGTGTGGGAGGGTGTATTAGTGTTTGTGTAGTAGCGTGTTGGTATCTATGTTTTTTTGATGTACTATGTGTATTTTTTGGTGTATTAGTTTTTGTTAATACAGTGTGTGGCTGGGTATGTATTTTGGTATGTTAGTGTGTGGGGTGTGTATTTTTTTCATGTATTAGCTTGTTTGTTAACAGTGTGATTATGTGTTTGTATTTTAGTAATGGTGTGTGCATGTGTGCGTGTGTTTGTGCACTAATATATTTTTGTATGTGCATGTTTTTGGTGTGTTTTTGTATGTGCATGTATTAACCCAATGTTTTTAGTGTATTTTGTGTAATACTATTGTTTATGTAATTTTTTGTGTATTAGTAGTTGTAATAGGAACGACTAACCTTCTACAACTACACTGCTGGCATACTTGCACTGAGTATTTTATTTTTTAAATATCTTTGTGCTGTTACTCAACGTTTAATATTCCCCATTGAGTGTTGTAGTACTATAAAACGATGGAGTAAAGACCAACTTATTGAAATTTGGGAGGCTCATAAAGTAGCAATCAAAACAGTTACAAATTTACCATTAGGTGAGCTTGTAATGGTTTTAGATTTTTGCTTGAGTGTATATATCCTATTGCTATAAGTAAATGTGAGCTATTGTTTATTGTGTGTAGTACCTTTAGATGGTGGAGGAAAGCTGACCCATTGAAATTTGGGAGGCTCGTCAAGTAGCAATCCAAGGAGTTGAAGATTTACCTCTAGGCGAGCTTGTGACAGGTGTAAATTTTTTTATGAGTATTGGCTCATATTGATTTTGTGGTATGTGATTCTTTTAGTATTTTATGTTTTTCTCTTCTTGTAAAATATTTAATTATTGTTTCTGATCTCAATCATTTGCTTATGATTTCTAGCAGCTCTCGAACTATATATAGAAACTAATGTTGAAGTTTGAAGTTCCTACACCATGTTGGCTCAAGCTACGCTATTATTGTCAATGGTAATTGAGGTTCAAGTGACATAATTGTACAACTACTTTTGAAGAGGATACTGGTCACTTCTTGCATGTCTACATGACTATTGTTTTTGAATATCTTTGAGTAGAGGTTCTAGCTTTCATTTTTAAATATTAATAATGTGTTTTTTTAATAATTGTTGTGATGGTTGAATGTTTTCACTACTGGTAGAAAATTTGATTTAATTGTTGTATTATAGATGAATTTTTAAATTTACAAGTTATGAAAAAAGGACACACACAGAGACAACACTTACTAATATATAAATCAAAACACACACACCAATACACTAAAACACAAACATTCTAATACACCAAAATATATATATACACTAAGACACTAAATCACGCAGGAATTGTATGCACACATTGTTAACACACACTCACACTAATACATCAAACTATACATACAAATATGTAAAAAATGCACATATTAATACATGAAAATACATACAATGTTAATACACATACTCAACAAAGCCCAAGTGCTCTGTGCATCACTGACATGTCCCACCGAACCTAAATGTGCTAAGTGTTACTTTGATTAGTGATCCACCGTGTAAACTTTAATAAACTATTTTAATTTTGAACAATGATTAGTTTGTGTATATTTTGTGTATTAGCATGTGTGTATTTCTTTGGTGTATCAGTATATGTGTGTTTTTTTTGTGGTATTAGTGTGTTTGTGGTACATTTGTGTGTTTACACGGTGTGTGGGTATGTGTGTATATGTTGATTAGTGTGTCTGTGTGTGTTAGTGTGCGTTTTTGGTATGTTATTGTGTTTGCATTTGTGTTTGTTTTATAGTGTGTTTTGGTATATTAGTGTCTGTGTTTTTAGTGGATTAGCCTGTGCTAACACTAAACATGAATGGAGTATGTGTTTTTGTGAGTTAATGTGTGTGTTTTTGTATGTGTTTAGGTATATTAACGTGTTTATTTTGTGTTGTATTAGTGTGTATTAACAGAGTACATGGAGGGTGTATTAGTGTTTGTATAATAGTGTGTTGGTGTCTGTTTTTTTGATGTATTATGTGTATTTTTTGGTGTATTAGTGTTTGTTAACATTGTGTGTGGGTGTGTATGTATTTTGGTATGTTAGTGTGTGGGGTGTTATTGTGCGTGTTAACGCAATGTGTGTTTTGATGTATTTTTGTGTTTATATGTGGTTTTGTGTATTCTTTTGTGTGTTTTTACATGTATTAATATCTGTGTTTTTGTATAATACCGTTATATATTTGATTTTGCGTATTAGTAATTATAATAGGAACGACTAACCTTCTATACAATTACTCAGTTGTCATACTTGCATAGAGTATTTTATTTTTAAAATTTTTGTGCTATGACTCGAAGTTTAATATTGCCTATTGAGTGTTGTAGTACTATAAAACGACAGTGGAAAGACCAACTTATTGAAATTTGGAAAGCTTATAAAGCAACAATCCAAATATTTACAGATTTACCATTAGGTGAGTTTGTAACGGTTTTAAATTTTTACTTGATTATTATACTATTGCTATGACTAAATGTATGATATTGCTTATTGTGTGTAGTACCTTAAGATGATGGAGGAAAAACCAACCCATTGAAATTTGGGAGGCTCGGCAAACAACAATCGTAGGAGTTACAGATTTACCAACAGGCGAGCTTGTGACAGGTGTAGATTTTTCTTTGAGTATTATATGGTGTTGATTTTGTGGTATGTGACTCTTTCAGTGTTGTCTTTTCTTCTCTTCTTATAAAATATTTAATTATTGTCTCTAATTTCAATTCTTTGCTTAAAATTTCTTGTAGTTCTCGAACTATACAGACACTACTATTGAAGTTTGAAGTTCCTACATCATGATGGCTCTAGCTACGCTATTTTGTTAATGGTAATCGAGGTTCAAGTGACAGCTGTACAACTAGTTTTGAAGAGCATATAGGTTCGCTTCTTGCATGTCTATATGACTATTGCTTTTGGATATATTTGAGTAGATGTTCTAGTTTTCATTTTTAAATATTAATGATGTGTTTTTTTAATAATTGTTGTGGTGGTTGAAAGTTTTCACTACTAGTATTGTTAATCTTCTGAAGCATATAATTAGTGTTAATCTTACCATGTGCTACCATCCATGCAAAGACTTGTACCTTAGTGGGCACTTTAGAAGTCAAAATCATCAAAGCAAGGGCAAACAAAGGATACGAATTTTCATCCAACAATGACTCAAAAACAGATTTATATGAGAAAACTCTTGAAGACTCATTTAACCATTGTCTTGTGTCACTAGAGTCTTGATTAACAGTGACGTTATTAAGAATATCAAGAAATACATTATTTAATCAGTTGACATGACAGTACTGAATTTTCACCTTGACTCTTTAGATCATCAGTTGACATGATCCGATATTTACTTCTTTTTTTTTTTTGGGTACATTGGAAAGATAAAAAAAACAACTACTAGATAG
>CAUOFW020004636.1:360026-398864 GCA_963454935.2 Ilex paraguariensis | reverse complement strand
TAAATTTTTACTTGATTATTATACTATTGCTATGACTAAATGTATGATATTGCTTATTGTGTGTAGTACCTTAAGATGATGGAGGAAAAACCAACCCATTGAAATTTGGGAGGCTCGGCAAACAACAATCGTAGGAGTTACAGATTTACCAACAGGCGAGCTTGTGACAGGTGTAGATTTTTCTTTGAGTATTATATGGTGTTGATTTTGTGGTATGTGACTCTTTCAGTGTTGTCTTTTCTTCTCTTCTTATAAAATATTTAATTATTGTCTCTAATTTCAATTCTTTGCTTAAAATTTCTTGTAGTTCTCGAACTATACAGACACTACTATTGAAGTTTGAAGTTCCTACATCATGATGGCTCTAGCTACGCTATTTTGTTAATGGTAATCGAGGTTCAAGTGACAGCTGTACAACTAGTTTTGAAGAGCATATAGGTTCGCTTCTTGCATGTCTATATGACTATTGCTTTTGGATATATTTGAGTAGATGTTCTAGTTTTCATTTTTAAATATTAATGATGTGTTTTTTTAATAATTGTTGTGGTGGTTGAAAGTTTTCACTACTAGTATTGTTAATCTTCTGAAGCATATAATTAGTGTTAATCTTACCATGTGCTACCATCCATGCAAAGACTTGTACCTTAGTGGGCACTTTAGAAGTCAAAATCATCAAAGCAAGGGCAAACAAAGGATACGAATTTTCATCCAACAATGACTCAAAAACAGATTTATATGAGAAAACTCTTGAAGACTCATTTAACCATTGTCTTGTGTCACTAGAGTCTTGATTAACAGTGACGTTATTAAGAATATCAAGAAATACATTATTTAATCAGTTGACATGACAGTACTGAATTTTCACCTTGACTCTTTAGATCATCAGTTGACATGATCCGATATTTACTTCTTTTTTTTTTTTGGGTACATTGGAAAGATAAAAAAAACAACTACTAGATAGATTTCCTAGGATGCGAGGTACTCGCTAAATCTGCATTCAGCAGGCTCCCCAGCTCTAGTGGGGGATCTTCAAGCTCAATGAAAGCTTTATGTTGCTGGAATCCAAGGTTCGCAAGTAGGTCTGTAAACTGGTTCCCTTCCCTCAGAGTATGCAAGATGTGAACTCTGATCACCTCCATCAGATGCTTACACTTTGTTATAAGGGCTCTATTCGGAGTGGTCTCATACTGTTCAGAGGTAAGGAGGTTGGAAACCTCAAGGGAATCAATCTCAACCACCACTTAACTAATCCTTTTCCTTTGGAGGAGTTCAAGTCCTTTGAGGATAGCCCAAAATTCAGCTTGAGTGCTCGTAGTATCTTCCATAAATTCCAAGCATCCAACGGCCTTGCTCATCTTTGATAATGCCTCCTACTCCAGTTGGTCCAGGATTTCCTTTGGAGCATCCATCTGTGTTGAGTTTCTTCCAACCTATTTGTGGGAAACTCCAACAAATCAGTACAATGGAGTTTGAAGAACTAGGCAGGTAAGAAAATTGGAATGCATTCACTGTATCCAGTGCAAGAGTCCAAGCTTCTCTAGCTACCTGTTGGGGGTTAACAATAATTTTAGAGATAGAATCTCTATTTCTGTCCTTCCAAATACTTCAAATAATACAGGGAAACATGATGTTCCATTTTATCCCCTTCCACTCCTCCCCATGCAGTATGAATTAATCCATCTCTAGAGATCAATAAGGGAGTCTTACTCTCTCTCTTAATTAGTGAGATACAGTCACCATATTTTTTGTGTTTTAGGGTAGTCCCTCAAAATATGAATAGTGGTTTCATGCTGAGCCTTACACCTACAAGAAGTAGCCTCTTCAATCATATTTCTTGTGGCTCGTAAATTGTTAAATAAAATTCTGTATTTCAAAACCAGCCACAAGAAATACTTTAATTTATGAGGAAGAACTAATTTCCAAACCCACTCCAGTTTAACCTGGTATTGAGTTCTTGATTAGAGGTAGTAAGCATATTATAAGCCGATTTAGTAGAGAAAATACCAAGAGTGAACCCAACAAGGTGTATCCAGAAATTCCCCAGGTGCAGGAAAGGGAGTGTTGCTAATTTCAAGCAAAATTGAAGGGGGAAGTGACATACCTGTCCCATGGAGAATCCACTTACCATTTGAATCAGTGAAGTCTGAGACTCAGCTGTTAATGTCTGCACTGATTGGAATGTCAATCCTGTTCTGAAGGGGTTCATTTCCAGTCCACCAGTCTGACCAGAATGCTATTTTTAGATCCATCTCCAACTATCCACTTGGTTCCTTCATCCACCAAATCCTTAGTTTTTGCAATAGCTCTCCAAGTGTGAGAAGATGAAATTTTAACAGCCCAATTTTGGGACTTAGACAGTATACTTATCTTTGAGAACTCTAACTCAAACAGAATTATGATTATTCTTAATTTTCCATCCCAACTTAGAAAGTAAGGCAACATTATTATCTTTACTTTTCCTTAAGCCCAAGTTGAACATTTGGAATGTCAATCCTATTCCGATATTTACTGCCACAAAAGAAATAATTAGAAGTCTTCTATATACTTTGCAGATCAATATCTGAAGTCTCCCTGTTTATTATTGCTGAGTTGGTAGCTTTTGCAATGATGAAGCTGCTTTTGCCTCCTTATACCCAATTCAGCAGTCCAGTCAGTAGGAGGAAACCCTTTTGGATAGTTTCAATAAAATTTTCTTATTCCAGTTCAAGATTCTGATATTTTGTTTTAGACCCCTAACATCCTAGGAGAAGCCTGGTCCTGTCTGGTGGAAGGTAAAATGAAACCAAGCATTTTTGTATTCTGAATGTGTATGTCTATTGTATTTTCATGTTGAATTATTCCTGCACCATAGAATTTTTTTGAATTTTGACTAGGTTAGTGTCAGCATTTTCTCTACAACAATGGTTTGGATTTCCCCACCAGTTTAAAACTACATTCAGAAATTCAAAATGTATTTAGAGATATGAAATGGGTTTCTTTATAGGTAATATAGTAGGAAAAGATATGCCATTCATTTTTTAATATACTTTTGACCAACGGATTAAACTATGGTACCGAATGTTCCATGTTATACCCAAAATAATTTCCTAGTCATGGGTCTTGTTTTGATTTACCATTGTTGGGACTTTCAATGAACAGATGACTTTAGAGACAGCTGTGCTTTCTCATGATGGTTCTGCTTCTTATGGCTCATGTTTTGTCTCTTACAACTAACATTACAATGCATTTTTAAGCTTGTAGATGAATGTTTAAATTCTACAATGGATATGTGTACCAACCCACTTCCCCAACACCTCTTTAATTTTGTCAGTGTTAGGTGATCACATGATCATCATTAATACAATTGATTATGGCTGGGTTGTAAACACCTCTGTTTCTGTTTGGAGGGCATTAATGAGACCTTCAAACAGAACATTGTTCCAAAAATTAGGGTCGTAATTGTGTCATGTCGAGTATGTTTGTAACATGTTATTTATGGGTTTGTGTCGAACATTAATCAACCTTAATTAAATTTATTTAATTAATTGTGTCGTATTGACCTAATCTATTTATTCTTATGTCGTGTTTGTTTTGACCAATATAACCCGTGAATAAAAAAATTCAAGATTATGTAATTTCAAAATTTCATTATTAAATAATTGAACTCATGCTCATATTTTTTCTATGAATTAAAAATTAATTTAATAGACATAATAATAAAAATGAGTAAAAACATCTTTTTTTTTATACGAATTATGTAAAACTTGATAAAAAATAATAAAAAATTATTTTTTTAATTTTATAATGCTAGTTGAACATGTTAATTTTGTGTTGTTTGTATTTTATACTAATCTAATTTATTTATTTTTCGTATTAATGAGTCTTGTCATTTATGGATCTGTATCAAAAACTGATCAATTCAAACTCACTAATTTAGTGTTGATTTTGAGTCATTTTTTTGTCGTGTTAAAAATTGTCACTCTTCTAAAAAAATTAATGGTTGAGGGAGTTAAGAATAACTTTATTATAATTCTAAGAGTTTTTTATGAAGGATGGCTATGGCTTTTGAACCCTAGACATTAATGGTCCGTTTGGTAGAAAGAATAAAAAATGAAGGATGAAAAATTATGAGAAATATATTTTTCACCCATTGAGAAAAAAAAGTAAATTTTCTTCTTTGTTGGTTGATAGGAATAATGAAAAATTAGAAGGTATAATTTTTTTGTTTTGTTTTGTTTGATATAAGAATAGAAATGAATAAAAAATTTATCACTTAATTACGTTATAGCCCTTGTGTGTGTAGACTTTTTTGCTACAACTTTTCAAGAATAAAAAATGTGGACCCCACCATTTTGCTCTACTTTTGTCCACAAAGTAACAAAATAAGTGGACCCTACAATTGTGTATGGGTGTATCACCTGTCACTTTACCCAAATGGTTGCCACTTCGGTATGGTGTCTTTTTCGGTACCATACTGTCGGACCTTTGTTTGCGACTTGAAGGAAAATAGTTTCCACTCTATTATTGTCATTTTGTTATTTACTAATGCTTCCACGTCGACCTCTCAATTGAGTCTGTTAATCGTATTGATTGAGTTATAACAGATTTGTGTCAAAAAGTACTCCAGATACATGTCGGATTTTATTATTGACTCAATTTATTTATTAATTCTCGTTAAACGAATCGTATATTAGATTCGTATCGTAAATGAACTATGTATAATCGATATATAAATGAATTGTATCATACATTCTTTTATTAAATTTATTCATACTCGATTCGTTTATTAATCATATAAGATATAAAAAACTCATGGAGAGGAAAAACCTTACAATTCTCTTTCTTTCTTCCTCCTCTCCCTCTTTTTTCACTACCACTAAAACTCAATTAAAGCCAACCAAAAACAACTAGCCAACTTCATTGGAAGTTTGGAACTAAACCCATACCCACCCCCAAATCCAAGCTTCCATACCCAATCACTACCTTCACCAATGTAACCACCATCTTTTCCGCAACCGTCAACAACCTTATAAACTTTATAAAAGACGAGAGAAAGATGTTTCTATTTTCAAGGCTCAAGCTTTAATTTGGCACATGTTGGAGAGAAAGATGCAGAACCTATTTGAGAGCTTGCATAAGCATAATGAAGTCTTCTTTTTATTTGCTTGTATCAACTCGTTTACAAAATGAGTGGCTTAAAAAAAAAAAAAAAAGACTAAAATCTTCTAATTTGATATGATGTCATATTATGACACCTTTACTTAAAATCCTCTTATCATTGTTTCCTTATCAAAAAGCAGATACAGAGTTACTGAACACACCGGAGTAATGAGCATTAAATGAGTTAGTTGCCTTACCTAAAAAAGTTAGCACTTTAGTGTAGCATTTCTTCAAACCATGTCGAACAAGTTAAATACAAAGCCAGAATTCTGAGTCAATTTCAGAACACAAAGGTGCAACACTTTCGAGTAAAGATCAAAGAGGGTCGCAATGGAGTGGAAAAGTGTTAGAATTGTGGGTGTGGTGGCTTTCTTGGTGGTGTTGGTTTTAGCAAAAAATGTCACAGCCCAGCCTGCTGGGGATGGGGTTTATGCTTGTTGGGGAGGATGCTACAATGAGTGTATTCTCCGAACTGGCAAAGATCCATCACAGAGGTTGCCATGTTATGGCAGTTGCCTGGGACAATGCGTTCCTCAATCTCCCTCGGATTATCAGTATTATTGTCAGATTGGTTGTTCATTCGAATCTTGCATCCTCTTTAGCTACGGTATCAGGATCTGTGCATCTCTCTCTCTCTCTCTCTCTCTCTCTCTCTCTCTCTCTCACACACACACACACACATATGCACACGTGCACGCATGCACAAATGCACCAACTTCTCAAGGGAAGGTAGCAGTCTTGTACAAGCGTGAGACTGGTTTGTGCAACCCAATGTTAATAATGGCAAATATGAATTCCATCTATGCATAAACTAATCTTGGTTAACCCATGTGAGTTAGTTTGGTGGTCAAACAAGCAACGTCATATAAACCCGTTTATGGTTTTTTTTTTGGTCTAAATCATCCGGTATCCGATAACCACAACGGGTTCCGACTAATTTGAATTTGAGCTGGACAGAACAAGAAGGGCGACAAAAACTCTTCCTACCAAGTATTTAACGCACTTAAATTTCCAAGTCTCGAATCGAAAATCTTGGTTAAGTTAGAATAGTCCCAATCTAATTGATCTACGCGCTTGGTGGTAACCCGTTTATGATTTTGAATCACCTAAGCCAAGTAAATCCCGAGTTTAAATGAGGTGTGTAATTTACATGGGATTGCGTGCATGAAAAATATTCCCTCTTGGGGGTCATATTTCATATCTTACTTACAGATATTAACCCTAGGAGATGTTTGATTACATTTGTACATGGCTATTTTCCTTTAATATGCACGTGGTTTTACTTGCAGATGGGGCAAGCCTGGAAAGGTGCATTGAAAGCTGTGCCAATCTCTGCAAGCCTTAAAAGCTTAGTCATCTAAACTTTATGTAATAAATAAGATTGACTCCTGGTTTGTCTTTACTCTGTATAATAATTCTATTAGATTATTAGGGTGATCATTTTATTTTCTTTTATTTCCCTTTTAATTTTATTATATGTACTCGGTAATTAATATAATTACCATGTTGGATATTGTGATAAATAATCAACACAACACAATGGGACATTAGGTGTTATTGAAAACACAAATTCTTTCTTTGAACTACGAGGTATCTGGACCTTTCCTATGCATTTAATCCTCATGTTTCACATACATGGAGAAAGTATGAGTTTCAATCCATGTGGATGGCCCTAAAAAGAGACAACAACTCTAAATCTTGGTAGAGTAGATTTCTACCCAACTTATCTGCATCCCGGATTTTAAAAGTTGAAGAGATGGTGTGAAAAACAATTGCTATGGGTTTCATGCAGCCACAATGTGGAACAAGATTGATCATGACCCCAATTTCCTAACCTAAGAAGCAGGTGGCAACAATCCCACANTCTCTCTCTCTCTCTCTCTCTCTCTCTCTCTCTCTCTCTCACACACACACACACACATATGCACACGTGCACGCATGCACAAATGCACCAACTTCTCAAGGGAAGGTAGCAGTCTTGTACAAGCGTGAGACTGGTTTGTGCAACCCAATGTTAATAATGGCAAATATGAATTCCATCTATGCATAAACTAATCTTGGTTAACCCATGTGAGTTAGTTTGGTGGTCAAACAAGCAACGTCATATAAACCCGTTTATGGTTTTTTTTTTGGTCTAAATCATCCGGTATCCGATAACCACAACGGGTTCCGACTAATTTGAATTTGAGCTGGACAGAACAAGAAGGGCGACAAAAACTCTTCCTACCAAGTATTTAACGCACTTAAATTTCCAAGTCTCGAATCGAAAATCTTGGTTAAGTTAGAATAGTCCCAATCTAATTGATCTACGCGCTTGGTGGTAACCCGTTTATGATTTTGAATCACCTAAGCCAAGTAAATCCCGAGTTTAAATGAGGTGTGTAATTTACATGGGATTGCGTGCATGAAAAATATTCCCTCTTGGGGGTCATATTTCATATCTTACTTACAGATATTAACCCTAGGAGATGTTTGATTACATTTGTACATGGCTATTTTCCTTTAATATGCACGTGGTTTTACTTGCAGATGGGGCAAGCCTGGAAAGGTGCATTGAAAGCTGTGCCAATCTCTGCAAGCCTTAAAAGCTTAGTCATCTAAACTTTATGTAATAAATAAGATTGACTCCTGGTTTGTCTTTACTCTGTATAATAATTCTATTAGATTATTAGGGTGATCATTTTATTTTCTTTTATTTCCCTTTTAATTTTATTATATGTACTCGGTAATTAATATAATTACCATGTTGGATATTGTGATAAATAATCAACACAACACAATGGGACATTAGGTGTTATTGAAAACACAAATTCTTTCTTTGAACTACGAGGTATCTGGACCTTTCCTATGCATTTAATCCTCATGTTTCACATACATGGAGAAAGTATGAGTTTCAATCCATGTGGATGGCCCTAAAAAGAGACAACAACTCTAAATCTTGGTAGAGTAGATTTCTACCCAACTTATCTGCATCCCGGATTTTAAAAGTTGAAGAGATGGTGTGAAAAACAATTGCTATGGGTTTCATGCAGCCACAATGTGGAACAAGATTGATCATGACCCCAATTTCCTAACCTAAGAAGCAGGTGGCAACAATCCCACAAAAAAAGCCAAGTGCTGCACTGGAGCCCACTAGAGAAACAGCAGTGCACAGAAGCATCACAAAGGACTCTTCTTTAGAGTTCATGTCCCTTGAACAAATGGCCAATTCAATCCCAGCAAACAAAAGAAGAACTCCCAAGACTCCCACAGGAAATTGATTCAAAACCTTGACCAAAGAGCTACCAAAAACCAACTTAGCTGCACCAAGAAGTGCCACACAACCACCAGTCCTCCCACCAAATTTATACTGCCCAGCTAGCCCCCCTGCACCATGGCAGCATGGCATTGCCCCAAACTAGCACCCCACTAGGTTCATTACCCCCACTGCCACAGAAACCGATGTGCTGATGTGTCCTTCCCCGGAAATAGATCGGTTGACAACTTACTGATAGCGATAACTGAATTCAAGACTAATAATAACAGTTGAGGGACTGTACCCTTTACGAACCCTTCCTTCCATGAATGCTTTGAAATTTTCACAATTTCAATAGAAGATGGCCCAAATTTAAACCCCTTGACCACTTTAGGCCCCCTTATAATGGCCAAAACCACACCCAACAAAAAGATTATGAAGGCTGAAGGAACAGAAACTATGATTTTCCTCAATTTTCTCCTCCTTCCAACACTTTCTTCATCACCCAAATCACAGTTTCTCTCTCTATCCTCATTTTCATCATCTGCATCATTAACAATCATGATGAAACAAGCACAAACAAGGGCTAAAAGCAAACCATCCAACCCCAACCAATCCCTCTCCCCTATAGACTTTGACTTAGAAAAATTCTGTTCTTTTCTTATGTACTTCACAGAAGTCATTGCAAATGATAAGCCTTGTGCTAGCTGAATTCCCCTCACAACAGACAGTGGAATTAGCCTATACACAAAAATATTTGAATGGGCTACCATAGCAGTCAATTGAGAAGGTGAATGTCGACCTTGATAGGTGTAGTCCATTCTATGGTAACAATCAAGTGTCTGGTGATTGTTTTTTCCCGCAAATTTGGCAAGGTGATCGTGAACGAGTGAAATTGTTTGGTGGTTGAGTGGAAGAAGCATTTCTTTGAGGCATTTTTGGAGATGATAATCGATTGGACTGGGAACTATATTTTTGTTGGGATGCTGAAGATTTGCGATAAGGAGGCTGCGGTCCAGATTTAGGTGCAAACAATGCAAAGTTACCAGCATCCGCCGAAAGGGGCTGTTGTTGATGTTCAACAAGCATTTCATGACTAAACAACTCAGCTTGAAAGTCATCAAATGTGAAATGCTCATCTCTGGCAGCAAAGATGAATGCAGTAACAAAAGAGTTAAAAGAAGAATTCAGACCACTTGTGATGAAAGAAATTAGTTCTTTATCATCCTTGGGTTTTCCAACAGCAGCCAACTGACTGAACCAGCTTTTGGCAAGTTGCAAGTACTTGGAACACGATTTGGTTCATTGTTGAAGCGTTTGTAACTGTTGCTTCAAGTGAGAAATGCGAGACCTAGACTGAGACGCAAACTGACTGCCCAAGGATGACCAAACTTGCCTAGACGTGTCCAAGTCATAGACGGTTGAGAGAACCTTCTCGGATAAAGTGGCATTGACCAACTGAGGAGGTATTGATCTTTCTTTGTCCAGATAATGCATTCTGGATTAAGGGATTCTGTTCCAGGGAGTTTCGTTGGTGGGCAGGGCTCAGAACCATCCACGATGCCCAAGAGGTCATTGCTCCGTAGAACCGGGAGACATTGGGATAGCCAAAGAAGATAATTTGCTCCATCTAGCTTGATGGAGATGAGTTGCATGATGTTTGGAAACGTGAAGGTAGTACCAATAGTAGTGGACAAATTAGAGTTGGAGTTGGAGTTGGTGGTAGTGGTATTGGTAGATGATGAATTAGAGCTGATATCAGCCATGGAGGGGCGGGATCTATTGACGATGGCCGAGAGGCTCTGAGACCATGAAAGAAGAAAGAAGAAATTGATATATATATTAAAATGAATATGCTTAGCTAGGCAAAGTTATATACACCAAGGTCAAGCAAAGATCCCAAGATTCACTGCTATGATAAGGATAAAGTTTACGAATGATAAGCATAATCAAGTAACAGAGGATTGAAACATTGGATCTGTTGGATCAGGATCAGGATGATCTTCTGGATTTGCTGCATGATGATCAGAGGCTGGACTAGGATCAGAATGATCTTCTGGATTTGCTGCATGATGATCAGAAGCTCTAACATATTATTGCTGTCCATAAGGAATTGTTAGCTTTTGCAATGAGGAAGCTGTTTTTGCCTCCTTATACTCCATTCAGCAGTTCAGTGGCAGGACTCAATGCTCCAAATCCTTCTCAGTCAGCAGGAGGAAATCCATTTGGATAGTTGCAATAAAATTTTCTTGCTCCATTTCAAGATTATGATAATTTGTTCTGCCCCCCTAACATCCTAGGAGAAGCCTGGTCCTTTCTGGTTGAAGGTAAAATGAAACCAAGCATTTTGTATTCTAAATGTGTATGTCTATTGGTATTTTTATGTTGTATTGTTTCTGCACTATAGCAATTTTTTGAATTTTGACTAGGTTAGTGTTACCATTTTCTCTATAACAATGGTTTGGATTTCTCCTCCAGTTCAAAACTATATTTAGATATACAAACTGCATTTAGAGATACGAAATGACGTTCTTGGTAGATAATATAGTAGAAAAAGATATGCCATTCATTTTTTAATATGCTTTTGATCAACGGATTAGGCTATGGTATCAAAATCTTCAATATTATACCCAAAGTAGTTTCTAGTCATAGGTATTGTTTTGACATACCATTATTGGACTTGCCACGAACATGACTTTAGAGAGAGGTGTGCTATCTCATGATGGTTCTGCTTCTTATGGCTCATGTTTTGTCTCTTAAAAATAACATTACAATGCATTTTTAAGCTTGTAGATGAATGTTTAAATTCTACAACGGAAATGTGTACTAATCCACTTTCCCAACACCTCTTTTAATTTTGTCAGTGTAGGTGATCACTTGATCAGCATTAATACAATTGATTATAGCTAGTTTGTAAATCCCTCTTGTTTCTGTCTGGAGGGCAATAACTAGACATTTTAACATACCATGGTTCAAAAAATTAGGTGCAGTAATTGTGTCATGTCACGTGTGTTTGTATCATGTTATTAATCGTGTCGTGACAACCCAACTTATTTATGTTTGTGTCGTGTTCGTCTTGACTCTTATAGCCTGTGAATAAAAATTTTTAAGATTATTTAAGTTTAAGATTCTATTATCACTTAATTTAACCCATGTTCATACTTTTTCTATAAACTAAAAATTAATTTAATAGACATAATAATAAAAATGAGAAAATATTTTTTTTTGGTACAAGAATTACGTAAATACTTGATAAAAAGTAAAAAAAAAAATTATAATTTTAATCCTATAATACTAGTTGAATGTGTTAATCGTGTAAATTTCGTGTTATTTGTGTTTAATACTAACTCAATCTATTTATTATTCTTGTTAATGGGTTAGGTCATTTATGGGTATGCATCGAAAAATAGTTAATCCAAACCCACTAATTTAGTGCTAATTTCGAGTCATATTTTTGCGCCGTGTCAAAAATTATAACCCCAATAATAAATTAAGGGTTGGGGTCTATGAGGGATGGCTATGACTTTTAAACCCCAGACATTAATAGTTGGTTTGGCAGAAAGGGAAAATGAGGGATGAAAAAAATATAAGAAATAGACTTTTCATCCTTTGAGGAAAGAAATATACTTTCCTTCCTTATTATTTGATAGAAATGATGAAAAATTAGAAGATACAAATTTTTTACCATCCACTTTCCGCTTATCTTTTGAGTGATTAAAAATGGTGGGCGGGTGGGATGCATTTTCCCTCCTCTCTTTTTTTTTTCTTCATTTTATTCACCATTTTTCATTCACCCAATTTTCCACCAAACCAAACAGCCCATAAAGGGTGTTTAGTGGCGCACATGACTCCTCTCAGATGTCCTCTTGTAGCACAATTATTTGTGACTTGGAAGGAAAATAGATTACATTTTTTGATAAGAACCAAACATTTTATTAATATGGAGTCGCACAACAAGTAGGAAGAGGTTAATGATCAAAAGTTTGTTTCGGTGTCAGATCCATGAAAATAACGTTCGATTTGCATGTGTTAAGTATATAATTAGTGTTCTTTCTGAATTAGGTTGAAACTCTTTATTATTTCAATCACTTAAAAAATAGAAATGCATCAAAAATATTTTTGAATATAATGAAACCAAAAAAAAATTAAAATTTGATTTTTGAGATATTTTAAAATATTGATTGAAATATATCAAAATATTTTAAAACACTCCGAAACACCTCAAAATTAGAAATTTCGATCTTCAATCAATAATTGTTATTATTTCCATGGAAATAGACTCATTTTTGACTTTTTTGAAACAATTNATGAGAAAATATTTTTTTTTGGTACAAGAATTACGTAAATACTTGATAAAAAGTAAAAAAAAAAATTATAATTTTAATCCTATAATACTAGTTGAATGTGTTAATCGTGTAAATTTCGTGTTATTTGTGTTTAATACTAACTCAATCTATTTATTATTCTTGTTAATGGGTTAGGTCATTTATGGGTATGCATCGAAAAATAGTTAATCCAAACCCACTAATTTAGTGCTAATTTCGAGTCATATTTTTGCGCCGTGTCAAAAATTATAACCCCAATAATAAATTAAGGGTTGGGGTCTATGAGGGATGGCTATGACTTTTAAACCCCAGACATTAATAGTTGGTTTGGCAGAAAGGGAAAATGAGGGATGAAAAAAATATAAGAAATAGACTTTTCATCCTTTGAGGAAAGAAATATACTTTCCTTCCTTATTATTTGATAGAAATGATGAAAAATTAGAAGATACAAATTTTTTACCATCCACTTTCCGCTTATCTTTTGAGTGATTAAAAATGGTGGGCGGGTGGGATGCATTTTCCCTCCTCTCTTTTTTTTTTCTTCATTTTATTCACCATTTTTCATTCACCCAATTTTCCACCAAACCAAACAGCCCATAAAGGGTGTTTAGTGGCGCACATGACTCCTCTCAGATGTCCTCTTGTAGCACAATTATTTGTGACTTGGAAGGAAAATAGATTACATTTTTTGATAAGAACCAAACATTTTATTAATATGGAGTCGCACAACAAGTAGGAAGAGGTTAATGATCAAAAGTTTGTTTCGGTGTCAGATCCATGAAAATAACGTTCGATTTGCATGTGTTAAGTATATAATTAGTGTTCTTTCTGAATTAGGTTGAAACTCTTTATTATTTCAATCACTTAAAAAATAGAAATGCATCAAAAATATTTTTGAATATAATGAAACCAAAAAAAAATTAAAATTTGATTTTTGAGATATTTTAAAATATTGATTGAAATATATCAAAATATTTTAAAACACTCCGAAACACCTCAAAATTAGAAATTTCGATCTTCAATCAATAATTGTTATTATTTCCATGGAAATAGACTCATTTTTGACTTTTTTGAAACAATTTTTTTATGTGGAAGATTTCCAAACCTCCCTTAACAAAAAGCAAAAAAAAAAAAAAAGAAGTAGAAAAAAGACTGTCACTTGACCCAAATGGTTGTCGCTTAGGTATGGTGTCTGATGGCAAAATCTCGGCTTAAGCCGCTATCCAAAACCTAAAGCATCTAATGGGCCCTTGGATACATGGCAACCCAAATGGCGAATCCACAATCTGTACATCTCCCAATAAGAATGGGCCACAATCTAAAAACAGAGAGTCCAATGACACTTAAATCGATACATTCTTGTTCAGCCATAGCTTGGTGGAAATCAACCTAGAAACAAGGAGCTCGGTATTCGTTAAATCTCGAGCATCTCCCGATACGCCACGTGTCCAAGGGACAACTTCTGGAACCCCTAACAAACATGTACTCTGATGAATAAAATATTTGTGCACATTCCATTTAAAGATTGTGGGCACGATTTGCGACAGAATGACAGGTATCATTACAAGACAAAGAGAGAGGGGATCACAAAATTAGCCAAGATAAGGAAGGAGTCACAAAAAACCCTAGATGATTACTTATATAAATAGAACACATATACACTATATAGGGATTCCAAAAAAAATTGTATTTACAAGGCACTGCATACAAAAGTTCTAAGTCAAGAAATTCACTGTAATCTTCTGTTTCAAGCAATATAAACCCCAAGAAGCAAAGGTCTCTATTGCAGTAGATGTAGCCTTAGTCCTTTGACTAAGATGAACCACTTACCTACTGTTTCTGGTCCAACTTCATCTCTTACTTCTTTGTTAATTTAAATATTCACACCCCCCATTGGGTCTCATAACCATTGTTCTGCATTTGGGCCAAGTAATTTTGAGCACCATTAGACATCATTTCTATAAATGTTCTTTTTTTAACATAATCTAAATAATAAAGCAATTAATTGTAGCACGCATGACAAATTTAGGTTATTCTAACGTACATGCTTTCTAATAGAGGACAAAGCTGTCCAATCTGCAAATATTGGTATCTGCATATCAACTTGGCAATTAGACATTAAAAAAAAGGACAAAACATAAGTTCAATTAATCAGTATTAATTAGTCAATTAAAATCTAGGGTTATAAAATAGAAAAGGATTTGATTCCTCCAGCAGCATAACCATGAAATGAATATTTCTCTAATGAATTAAAATTGAATAATAGACAAATAATTCCATACATAGCATAAGAATCTCTTGTATATGCATGAAACCAACCCTCAATATTTTTTTATTAGAGTTTTCTCTTAATGTGCTAAAAGGTGGGCTTTGAAGGAGCTTAAATTATCAATCGGTCTTTGGTCCAATGATATTTCTTACCTTATAAAAACTGTCTTCTTGAGATTAAGGGTTCAAGCCCCTTTTCCACTCCCCCTCCCCCTCCCTCTCCCTCTCCCTCTCCCAAAAAAAAAAGGGAGCTTAAATGTGAAGAAGGGTGTGTTAGGTAGCTAGCAATCCTCTCATTCAAATATGAGATAAGCATTGTTAAATTATTGACATGTACTATAAGAGATTGTTCAACTAAGATCAATTCATGACATTATTGGCCCCTTTTCCACACCCTCCACACTTCTCTCCTCATTGTTTAATACTCCTATTGGTAAAGCAAGGATGTAGTACTAGTGTCTCAATGATGACCACCTTAATGATTTCATAAAGACTTAACTTTATCTTCTTCTTCTTCTTCTTTTCTTACGTGAATCATCACAATCAAGTGCACTTTGAAGTTTTAGTTGCTTTGTAAATTTAGAATACATGCAATTTTCTCAAAAAATATATGTAATAGATCAACCAGAGTGTTTGAAGGAGACTTGAACTTATAAACTTAAAAATATTAACTATCGAAATTCTAAGATGAGAAGAATAATGAGTATGAGTAGTAGTCTTTATATCTTCGTACAATAAGATTTTTTGCAAAAAATTACGGTATGGTTTGTGGGGTAGGACTGCATATGTGTCCAGCCAAGGTGGTTAGATGATTTGATGGGACCTTATAAGCCTTAAGGATGAGGATAGGGGTGTAACTCGGACGGGTTGGACAATCAACCCTAGTCCAACTCTAGATATATAATTTTCAACCTTAATCCTACCTTGGATTGGGGAACTCAACCCGAGCACTGTCCGAGTTTAATTCAGGCGGGCTCGGGTTGAATTCGGATTGATAATTTCAGATTGATTTCACGTTACTTTATGGGTTCAATTCGGGTAGAGCTCAAAATAGGCTTGTTGTTCTAAACCTAATACATATATTACATAATATTCACCTAAATTAACAACCAATAACTTCAACCAAGTTTTTAACGAGAGAGGTTGAGAGAACGAGAGAGGCAAAGAGAATAAGAGAGACAGAGAACGATAGAACAAAAATAAAAAACCAGTGCTAATACTTTATATATATATTTTTAAAAAAAAAAAAAAATTTGTCGGGTTCGGGTTGAACTCGGGTTCACGAGACCTTAACCCGAGCCCAACCCAAATTAAATTCGGATTGAAGTTTTTTGATCCAAGTCTAACCTAAGTATTAAAAATCCTTGCCTAAGTCCTAATTTTTTTGGGTTGAGCTCAGGTTAAAATCAGGTTGTCTAACCCAAGTTGCACTCCTAGATGAGGAGGAGCACCATATAATTTTGAGCACATATAAGGAAAATGCCTTTAAATGTGGGAGTTGGAATGGCCCTTAATGGGACGATGATTTGATAGTGATAGATCGATTTTTGGGTAGCATCAGAAGCAGGTGACTATGGGAAGTTGTGGTCTCGTTAAGAAGGTTGGTAGGTATGATATTATCAACTGAGCCCCCTTTCTCATAGGGTGCCCATGGTGGGAATACTTACGAGTCTTGTTAGTCGGCTCAAAAAATATAAATTCAAAGTTTGATAGACTTGATAATTAGTCCGTTCGAATTTAATATCCTTAAAAAAAAAGCTTGAGTTTGCCTCCAAATCCATTACCTGGCCCGAAGCCCGGACTAATGGCCTGTCCAAAAAAATTCATTAAAACCTGGTCCAAGAGTTCTCCCACCCTTTCTTTAAAAAAAATTTATATTTTTAGATCATTAAATTTGAAATTTTGAAATAAGTCTCCTAATGTCGAAATTTTAAGTTTTAAAAATTTAGATACTATAACAAATGTATTATTTTCTTTTTCATGTATTAAGCATACACGTTTTAAAAGGTAGAGTAATACAAATGATAAATAAGTGAGTAAGTGTTAACCTAGTTGTGACGTATTCATTCTATTAAATGTAGTTCATCTTCTAATCAAAAATAAAATCATTCATTATTTTATTTTTATCTATTTTTAGTCTACTTTTGATTTAAAAATATAATTTACACAAATATTAAATTACAAAAATATTCATTATTTTTAAATAAAATTGTATATAAAAAAAACTCTGCGAGAAAGCCCGCCCAATAGACTCAGGGGTTGGGCTGTGGGTAGCCTAACTCTATTTGAAGCCCGATCTGGTCCACCTGATAACTCACTTAAATAAAAGTTTGAGCCTATACTTCCCAAGTCCGGCCCACCGACCACCCTACAGTTTCTCATTCTCTCTCTTCAATGAAAAAATTCCCTATTTTTACTTCTTTTTTCACAGGTTAAAATAGGTTTCGTTGATAAAAAAAATTGAATATACATTACAGAAGAGAATATATCCAAACATAGATAATGAAATAGCGGTCTTCTAGTCATTTTGCATTCTCTTTTCATAATTCTTATAAATTTGTTCGAAATTTAAACAACTTTTAAGATAGTTCATTCTTTTTAATGAGTCTTTTCCAAGTAAATCTTGAGCAAGCTCGAATAGTTTTAAATTTTTCTTTGGTCTTTAGATGCTAATTATTACATTAAGTCGAATTTGTGTAGAATTCGATAATAAGTCTACTTTCTTCTCTTTCATCTTCAACTCCTCATCCCCTACTCTTCTTCTCTTGTCTTAAATCATTGGCTCAATGTGGCCGAGAGAAATATGTCCAAACCTCCCTTAACAAAAAGCCAAAAAAAAAAAAAAAAGAAGTAGAAAAAAGACTGTCACTTGACCCAAATGGTTGTCGCTTAGGTATGGTGTCTTTTTCGGTACCATACTATCGGACCTTTGCCGTGACTTGAAGGAAAATAGTTTCGGCTCTATAATTGTGATTTTACTATTTACTAAGGCTATCATGTGAACCTCACAATTAAGTGTTTTAATCGTGGTGGGTGAGATAAATTTGTATTGGTGAGACAAGTTTGTGTCGGATTGTAACATGTTTCGGTCAAAAACTACTCTCGATTCGTGACGGGTTTTATTATTGACTCAATTTGTTTATTAATTTTTGTCTAACGAATCGTGTATCAGGTTCGTATCGTGAATGAACCGCGTATAATTATTATATAAACGAATCGTATTTTGCATTTTTTTTTGGGATTGAATTTACTCATACCTAATTCGTTTATTAATTTTATCAGATCAAATTGGATCAACTCATTTACAAAACGAGTGATTTAATGAAGTTTAAAACCCTTTAATTTTATATCATCTCATATTTTAACACCTTTACTTACAATAGCGGAAAGACAATGGGCTCGACCAATTTGTACAATCATTGTTTCCTTATCAAAAACAAATATAGAGTTGTACTGAACACACCGGAGTAATGAGCATTAAATGAGTTAGTTGTTTTACCTAGAAAAGTTAGCACTTTAGTGTAGCATTTCTTCAAACCATGTCGAACAAGTTAAATACATAGCCAGAATTCTGAGTCAATTTCAAACCACAAAGGTGTAACACTTTTGAGTAAAAGACCAAAGAGGGTGGCAATGGAGAGGAAAAGTGTTAGAATTGTGGGTGTGATGGCTATTTTGGTGGTGTTGGTTTTAGCAAAAAATGTCACAGCCCAGCCTGCCGGGGATGGGGTATATGCTTGTTGGGGAGGATGCTACGATGAGTGTGTTCTCCAAACTGGCAAAGATCCATCAAAGAGGTTGCCATTATGCACGCTGATTTTCGCACAACAGTAGAAGTAAGAACAGATCTCTCCTACGATGAACTGTGGCTCGACAAGACAGTAAATCTGGCGGAATGAAAGGTTTGCTTTCAGAGTCTCTGGTCAACTCCGGCAGAGTTTCGACCCATCCGAAAGTGGGTTTGGCAACAAGAAACAGGTTGAGAGGGACAAAGGAGCCCTAAGGACTAGTGATGAATTGTTTGTTGGGTCGCCTGATCGGTCTTGAAAGACTGTAGGGGGATCACGTGACACAGAAAAACAGGTTAGAAGAGTGTCGGAGTGTTCTTCGACGTATCCCCTCCGACGATCAAATCAGTTCTTTGAGAGAGAGGGGAAGAAGAAAACATTGTGGTTCTTTTAGGAGTTCTTGCGTACCTTTGTAATATGTTTTTGAGGACTATTTATACCTTTAAAAACTCATCATTGCTAATAATATAGGTAGTAGGCAATCATTAGAGATGGGACAGTGTGCCCCCTTTCCTTTAGTGGGGAATACGTTCAGCCTTAACTGCTCGGGGCGCCGAGTAATTGACGCTTTCCCCTCGGCCTGCCGAATATTCAATGCGCTTCCTTTGGCGAGGGAGCATTAAATGCCCAGGCATGGGAGCATTTAATGCCTTTCACTTCTTGACCCCCATGCCTTAAATATTGTCTCATCAGGAAATGGATTCATTAAATGCATACTTGCTCTAGTCATGTGTCAGCAGGGGTACTCAAGTCTTTTTGCTACAGATTTGATATCAAATTTCATGCGTCCACTCCTCCTTGGTTGCATGTTCTGCATCCCTGCTCCTCCTGACACCATTGAGCAGAGCGTCTTCATGATGATTAGTCTAGTCTGCCCTAGGCTAGCCAGCAGTCAATTATTATCTTTTGTAGAAGCAGAGGAGAGGTTAGATTCAGCCTACAGAAGGAACAACTCGGTACTGAGGAACATTTGTCTACCTCGAGGGTCAAGGTTTTTACCGAACTGAGGACATGTGTTGATCATGCCGATGTGGGGGGGGGGGGATCCCTCGGCTCCGAGCATTATCTCCTTGGCAGAGGGGTGAGTGTGGCTGAGGACACGTGGTCATGCCTAACTGGAATCATAACGACGCCAAAAACACGTGTCGTCGATCTGTCTTCTCCCAGAAATGTCCCATCAGCCATGTTATGGCAGTTGCCTGAGAAAATGCGTTCCTCAAGCTCCCTTGGATTATCAGTATTATTGTGAGATTGGTTGTTCATTCGAATCTTGCATCCTTGTTAGCTATGGTATTGTGATCTGTGCATCTCTCTCTCTCTCTCTCTCACACACACACGTACACACACATGCACAAATGCACCAACTTTTTAAGGGAAGGTAGCACTCTTGTACAAGCATTAGACTGGTTTGTGCAACCCAATGTTGATAGTGGCAAATATGAATTCCATCTATGCATAAACTAATCTCGGCTTAACCCATACGAGTTGGTTCAGTGATCAAACAAGCGATGTAATGTAAATCCATTTTTGGTTTTGAGTCACCTAAGTCATGCAAAACCCTAGTGTAAATGATGTGCGTGATTTATGTAAGATTACGTGCATTTAAAGAGTAATATTTCATATTTGACTTAAAGATATTAACCCTAAAAGATCTTCAATTATAATTGTACAGTGGTTTTACTTGCAGATGGAGCAAGCCTGGAGAGGTGCATTGAAAGCTGCGCCAATGTCTGCAAGCCGTAGACGTCTCTTAATGATGGAAGCTTAGTCATCTAAGCTTTATGTAATAAATAGGATTCAACCGGTAGTTTGTCTTTGTTCTGTATAATAATTCTATTAGATTACTAGGGTGCTCATTTCATTTTCTTTCATTTCCCTTCCAATTTCATTTTATGTACTCGATAATTAACAAAAAACACCTGACTAAGTCAGTTTCATGTACACAATCCTCATGTTCCACATGTACGGAGAAATTATGAGTTTCTACAATGTGGATGGCCGCAAGAAGAGACAAAAATTCTAAATCTTGGTAATTTTATAGAGTGGATTCCTGACCAACTTATCTATGTCTCAGATTTTAAAAGTTGAATAGATGGTGTGAAAAAGAATTGCTATGGGTTTCCATGCACCCAGAGTGTGGAACAAGATTGATCATGACCCCAATTTCTTAACCTAAGAAACAGGTGAGCAACAATCCCACAAATAAAGCCAAGTGCTGCACTGGAGCCCACTAGAGAAATAGCAGTGCACAGAAGCATCACAAAGGACTCTTCTTTGGAGTTCATGTCCCTTGAACAAATGGCCAATTCAATCCCAGCAAACAAAAAAAGAACTCCCAAGACTCCCACAAGAAATTGATTCAAAACCTTGACCAAAGAGCTGCCCAAAACCAAACCCAAAACTAACTTAGCTGCACCAAGAAGTGCCACACAACCACCACTCCTCCCCCTAAATTTGTACTGCCCAGCTAGCCCCTGCACCATGACAGCATGGCATTGCCCCAAACCAGCACCCCACTAGGTTCATTACCCCCACTGTCACAGAAATCGATGTTGCTGACGTGTCCTTTCCCGGAAAAAGATCAGTCGACAACTTACAAACAGCAATGACTGAATTCAGGACCGATAATGACAATTGAGGGACTGTACCTCTTACGAACCCTTCCTTCCACGAATGCTTTGAAATCTTCACAATTTCAATAGAAGATGGCTCAAATTTAAACCCCTTGACCACTTTAGGCCCTCTTAAAATGGCCAAAACCACACCCAAAAAAAAGATTATGAAGGCTGAAGGAAGAGAAACTATGATTTTCCTCAATTTTCTCCTCCTTCCGACACTTTCTTCATCACTCAAATCACAGTTTCTCTCTCTAGCCTCATTTTCATCATCTGCATCATTAACAATCATGATGAAACAAGCACAAACAAGGGCTAAAAGTAAACCATCCAACCCCAACCAATGCCTCTCCCCAATAAACTTTGACTTAGAAAAATTTCTATACATTTCTTATGTACGTCACCGCAGTCATTGCAAATGATAGGCCTTGTGCTAGCTGAATTCCCCTCACAACAGACAGTGGAATTAGCCTATACACAAATTGCATCAAACCCGTGATGCCCAAAACAAATAAGATCCCGACAATGCAAATTCCAGCAGCCATCGCCTCCGGGACCCCGAAATCGGGATCTGTTATGGCAACTGCAGCAATTGACTTCATGGGTTGTACTGGCATTGGGACACCATATATTGCCCCTGTGACAATATTGTAGACACCAGTGAAAATTAGTATGGTTCCAAGGTTAAGGTCCTTGGCCAGTGTCAAGGCCAAGACTATAGGAATGTATGTGCCCAAATCCCCCATTGCACCATTCAATTCAGCCCATTTCGAACTGAAAACCAAATTATTTTTCATGTTTTGCAGGATGTTGGGCTGTGGAATGGAGGTGGTCGGGGCACAGGTGGCGGTTTCCAGTGGGTTTTCAATGGTGACACAAGGTGGGTTGTGGTGGAGTTGGGACTCCATGGTAGTCTAGAGCACTGGAGGATGAGAAGAGAATGTTAAATGAAGCACATTTATTTATGCTAGATAGATAGTGTAGTCAAATGCGGATCAAAGTGTCCTTTTTGATTGATGAGAGGTTGTTAATGAGAAAGAAATATAAGCCGTTTAAGGTGGAGGAAGGCATCTACTCCTAGAGATTGCATTATGTCCAGTCAACATAACTAGATCACCAAAAGGGTCTTTCATTTGGTTCACTCTTTGTAAATCTAAGGCATTACAATTTTTTTCTCTATTAAATTCGTATAATATATCAATGTTAATGTGCGTGCTGGATCTTGCATAATATAAATACGAGAACAGATATCTCCCTTGATGAACTCGAGTGAGTCAGTCGAATGGTCAACCCTACTGCTTGGAACAACTTGTGAGGTCCGGTGGTAGCCTGGAACGATAATGGGAGACCCTCGTGGATCAACGGAACGATCCAGTAAGGCTGAGGAAGGTTCCTGGAACAGAGAAAGACAGGTTAGAAGGGCGCCGGAGTGTTTTTCGGCGTATCCCCTCCGACGATCAAGTCAGTTTTTGAGAGAGAAGAAGAAGAAAACACTGAGTATAAGTTTGAGAAAAGGTTTTTTACGTTTTTTTTCCTCCCTTTGTCTTGACTTTTGTGAGGAGTATTTATACTTCAAAAACTCATGATTGCTGTCAGTGTGGTCAGTTGGTGATCATTAAACACGGGTAACGTGCTCACTGATTCCTATGAAGAATATCTTCTCTTTTAACTGCTCGGGATCCCGAGCAACTGAGGCTGCGTCATTGGCCTGCCGACTGTTTAATGAGCTCCTCTCGACAAGGATGTAATAAATGCCCAGCCTTAGGGACATTTATTACCTTTCACTTTCGAGTCTTACCGCATTAAATGCTGTCTCATCAAGGGAATGGTGTAATTAAATGCTTGCTTTCCCAAGTCGTCTGTCAACAAGGGCATCCGATCTTTTTGTCTCTGATGTGACACAATATGCCACACGTCCATTCCCCATTGGCTGTCTCCCCTGCTTTCTTGTGCCTTCTGACACCAATTGTGTAAGACGAGGTCATGATGGCTAACCTAGCCTAGCCTAGGTAACTGACCTGTATATTAATAGCCTCTGCAGGAGCAGAGAACGCCATCCTGGACGGGTACATCTCGGTATCGAGGGGAGAGTGGTACATGTAGGGACCGATGTACCATATCCGACCCGAGGGATACGTGTCGGTACGTAACGTACTAGGTGTCATTGATCCCTATAAACAGTACCTCGGGGAACAGGGACTTGTGATCCGACGGGTACGTATCGTAATTATAATAAAAGAATTTACTGATGCCGAGGACACGTGTCTTCATCTTGGAGTACTTGGAAATGTCCCATCAACTGCCCCTATCCTTCGATCTCCTGACACCGAGGACACGCGTCGTAAGGAGACGAAGGGTTCTGCAACTACCCCAACTACTTCATCATTGTCTTCAGCCGATTTCCCCTGCTTTGGAGGTCGTGCGTATTAAATGCGCCTCTTCGTGCTTCGTGCCCAAATGATGGGGATGAGTACTATATAAATGGGCTTCCTCTTTCCCTCTCTCACTTTGCCATTTGAGAGAGCCATTGCCTGAAACCTCGCCGGAGATCCCTTTCCTTTCGTCGTCTACTGTCCAATCTTTCACCGGAGTCTTAACGCCAGCAGACTCATCCTTGCTTCTGAACATTCTGGAGGAAGGAGTCGCTTCAAGTTTCAAGAAAAAACTTCCTTTTACGTTCTGGTGAGTCCTTGTATCTTCCCTTTCTTCGCCCTCCGTCTCTTCTCTTCTTCTCATTTTTTTTTTGTTCCTTTTGATTTTTCGATAACTGGAGGCATTTCTGGTTGCCACTCAGCGACCAATCCTTGGGAAGCCTCCTTAGGGATCTTCGTGAAAAAACCCCCCTCCTTCTTCATTTTTTATCACTTTTTGGAGATGTCCCGTCGTCGCCCTACCCCCGAGGATCCTCAAGCCAGTTCTTCGAGGCCAAGGAAGTATAAAGTGAAGGGGGGCGAGCAAATTAATAGGTTTAGGGTCAAGTACAACATCCCCTCATGTGTAGACATAGAGGATTATGACCCGGCTTTGCATTCCCGAACCCACGGGACCGAGGATGAGATGCCCTTTTATACCAAAGCCGTCATAGAGGGTAGACTTAGGTTCCCTCTGCCCCCTCTTCTCCTCCAGTTCCTCTCCCATTTCCATCTTTTCCCCGGACAGTGTTGCCTTAATGTCTTCAGGATAATTATAGGAGTCTTAGAGCTCAACAAGCATCTCGGGGTAAATATTGGGCTGAACGATATCCTTTTTTGCTACTCCCTTTTGAGGGTCATGCCTCAACAAAACTTTACCTCAAAACCAGGGACCCATCCATGTACCTTGTAACTCATCTTCCCGACTCGGACAAGGAGTACAAAGATGACCTACTCATCTTCAAGGAGGGGTGCCGGTCCCGAGTACAATGGCTTGTTATGCCCTTTGGAATGGAGAACGACAAGTACGTCGGCTTCTTCGGGTCTATTATTTTGTTGTTGAGATTTTTTAGCAGAGTTCATAACTCACTCCCCTCTCTTTTTGTTTATGTGCAGACATCTCCACTCGGGAAACAGCTCCTCCACCTCGGTCTTTGGTGAACTTTGCCGACCTAGTCACTGTTTGCAGATTTACTGGTGACGACGAGTTCAGCCGAGCTGCCCACATCCTCCTGAATTACACTCCCATATATAAAAAATTTTCACAGTTTCCCCAGCCTTTCGAGCCTTTGCGGTGGTCTGAACTCTTCGATCAAGCGGTGTGGTAAAAGGACGAGGAGAACTTGGAGGAAGACCTCGATGGGGCTATGGAGGCAAAAGTAGAGGGTGAAGTTGAGGAGCTTGGGGTTAGAGACGATTTGGTTCCTTCGCACGCCGAGGTGGAGACTTCAGGGAGAGATTCGTGGCCTGACTTTCAAATCTTGCAATCTCTAGACGCCAAGGACGCCCTCGAGATAGCTATGTCCAACACGTCCCGCATTGATCTGGGATTCCTGAGGCAGAGGCAAGCCCTCGCTGCTAGGCGGGGGCGTGGGTCAACCAGTGGGGCCCCACCTACAGGGACCAGCGCCACCCTACCTTCAAGGGCCGTTGGTCGAGGCCAAGTGCGTGACCGAGATCCTCAGGTCGAGGTGGAGAGAAGGATTAAACAAAGGCACGATGGCCTGGGTAGGGGATCTAGGGCCCCCTCCGCTCAGCAGCAAAGCGGGAGAAGCAGTGGGTTACCTCCTCCTCCACAGCAGCAACAACAACAGCAATGACAACAACAACAACAACAGCAGCAACAGCAGCAAGGGCAAACTCCCCCTCCCCTTTCGCAAACGGTGGAAGCCGTGGAGTGGAATTTTCGGGCCACCGATCACATGAACTGTGTGATTAAGGTTGACGACTCCATTTTGCAGGACCCCCATGTTGCCAACGCAGTGGGTGACACGCTGCACTTCGAGGCCGACATGGTGGCTTATAGGGGGCGATCAACAAATGTGTTGTTTCGCTCTATCGTTCAGAATTTCCTAGTGGTAAGTTCACCCTTGCTTCAGTCCTTTCTAGCCGTTTTTCTTTTTATCGATATACTCTTTCCTTTGTAGGCCACCCAACAGATTTCTATAATAGCGGCGCGGTATCATGGGGCTAGGATGGACCTCCAGCGGGCTCGAGAGCATAAGGAAGAAGTCGAGGGAGCCTTCGCTAGTGCTAAGGAGGATGTAGCTGCCAGGGATTCCACCCTCGCGAGGCAGGCTGCTCAAATCGAACAACTCCTCAAAGATGCCGAGTTGGCGAAGGTCGGCGCTGAAAGGCTAAGTGCTGCCTTGGCCGACGCTGAGAGGAAGATTACAGAGCAGACGCAGCGGCTCTCTGCGGCAGAGGAGAGGGCTGTTGGTTCAGAGGAAAGCTGTCTGGCTCTGACCCAGGAACTGGACAGGATCAGGGCTGAGGTAGAGAGCAGGAAGTCTGAAGAACAACTCCAAGAGGAATTCGCCAATGACATACTGCCTGCTCTTGAGAAAAATAGCAAAGAGTTCTTCAAGAAGGGGTGGGATGAGGCGCTCCAATCTGCCGGGGTTCCTCCAGACTCCCCGCTCTTCCAGATGCACAACTATGTGCAATCGACTGAGATGGAACAAGCAGAGGCCGAGATTGCTATCGAGGGTGCGACTCCAACGCCGATGCAAGTTTTGGCAGACCCGCCCGAGATGATGATTCTAGTCCCATCAGAGGAGGCCTTGTCGGGCTTGGCACCTGACCACAATATTTCCGAGACTCCTATTGTCGCTAATTCGATCCTATCCCCACCTGCCCCTGAAGCTGCTCAACCTTTCTGCGTTGATTCGCCCTCTAGCGATGTTTTGGAGATGCCCGGGGTCAGATGAAGGATCTTTTTCTTTTGAATTGTACTTTTTTTTTTTTACTCTTGTAGCTCTTGGGGACGCAAAGTCCCTCTTTTGAAATGAAGCTTTTTTCGAGTACTTACATTTTCTTGCTTGTATTCTCTAAGATTTTGATAGCTCCGACACCTGGGGAGCAATTTGGCTTGCCTACCCAATTGGTTCAGCTTTATCATTGCTAAGACCCATACGCATCCGCGGGGTCTCACTCCTTATGGAAGTTTGTTCCTTCCTTTTTTTCGGAGGCAAGAGTTGTTGAACTCTGTCCCCAGGGCCTTACCCATCCAGGAGGCTTGCTCCTGTTTTTTCTTCGGGGGCACGAGTCTTTGGACTCTATCCCCAGGGCTTTACCCTTCCAGGAGGCTTGCTCCTATTTTTTCTTCGGGAGCAGGAATCCTTGAACTTTATCCCCAATGCCTTACCCTTCCAGGAGGCTTGTTCCTATTTTTTCTTGGGGGGCAAGAGTCCTTGAACTCTGTCCTAGGGCCTTACCCTTGTAACTTAACCATTGGCAAGCACTGAAGGAAATAATACTTCAAAAATAGTATTTCTTTAGATTCATCACATTCCAAGGTCGCATTACAAGTTTCTCTTCCATATCTTCTAATCTATATGACCCAGAGCCTCCGATAGATATCACTTTGTAGGGCCCTTCCCATTTAGGTCCCATTTTTCCTTCTGCTGGGTCACGGGTATTGGTCGTTATCCTTTTGAGGACCAGATCGCCGATTTGAAACTCTCGCGCCTTGACCCTTTTGTTGTGAAGTTGGAAAATCTTTTCCTGATACTTAGTTACTCTCAAGGCGGCTATCTCCCTTCTTTCTTCCGCTAGATCTAAATCCAATCCAAGTTTACGGTCATTTCCTCCAGCGTCGAAAGCTTGCGTCCTTATGGTCGGGAATCCTACCTCTAGAGGTATGATTGCTTTCATTCAGTAAGCCAGGGAGTAAGGGGTTTCTCCTGTCGAGGACTGAGGGGTGGTCCTGTACACCCACAAATGTTTAATAGCTCATCTGCCCATTTTTCCTTAGCTTTCTCCAATCTCTTCTTGATCCCATTGATAATTGTTTTGTTGGAGGCTTCTGTCTGCCCATTGGCTTGGGGGTAGGTAGGGGTGGAATAGAAATTATGGATTCTGAGTTGCTCGCAAAAAGACTTGAAATGCCCGTCGGTGAATTAAGTCCCATTATCCGATACCAGTGCTCGGAGAATCCCGAATCTGATGACTATATTTTCCCAGACAAACTTTTTAGCATCTATGTCGCGGATGTGAGACAACGGCTCCGCCTCAACCCACTTGGTGAAATAATCTGTGGCCATAATGAGGAACTTCCTATTTCCAGGAGCCTTAGGCAGGGGTCCAACTAAGTCGAGTCCCCACTGGGCAAATGGCCAAGGGCTGGTCAGGGGGTGCAAGTCCCCCGCGGGTTGCCTGATTGTAGGGGAGAACTTCTGACATTGATCGCATTTTTAGACATATGCGCGTGCGTCCCTTTGCATTCGCGACCACCAATATCCTTGAGACATGATGCGGTGTGCCATGGATCGCCCCTAGAGTGCCCCCCGCATATTCCTTCGTGTACCTCATTGAGGAGGTCTTCTGTCTGATCCTCTTGGACGTATAGTAAGTAAGGTCCTGAGAAAGACCTCTGATATAGCTTCTGATCCGGAGAGACCCACAATCTCGGTGCTTTAAGTTTTATCTTCTTGGCTTCCTTTGAACACTCTGGGAGATCTCCTGTTATTAGGTACCTGAGAAAAGGATCAATCCAGCTGGGCGGTTTGTGTGTGTCCTGGATGGCCATTGCCTCGGGAGCTTGGTCTATGGAGGAGGTGGGAAGATATTCTATGGTGATCTTGCGCGACTGAGAGGACTCCAGTGCCGAGGCTAGGCAAGCCAGGGCGTCGGTATGCCGTTCTTGTCTCGGAACACTTGTTTGATCTCAATCCTTCTGAATCTGCGGATTACAATTGTCGCCTGGTAATGGTAAGCCTTCATCCTAGGGTCCCTTGTCTCAAACTCTCCGTTAACTTGGTTGACTACCAGCATGGAATCGCAATGTACGATCAAGTCCGTAACTCCAGTTGCCTCAACTAACCGAAGTCTTGAGATGAGGGCCTCATATTCAGCTTCATTATTGGATATTTTGAATTCTAACTGAACGGTCTGCTCCGCGACCATCCCATCTGGTAGATTTGGCAGATACCTTCTCCACTCTCAGGGAGTACGGGCTGAAGATGAACGCTGCAAAGTACATTTTCGAAATGGAGTCGGGTAAATTTCTCAGATATCTGGTCAGTCAGCGAGGAATCAAAGCTAACCCGAATCAGATTCAAGCGATCCTAGACATCCGGAGCCCCCAAACTGTCCGAGAAGTCCAAAAGCTCACGGGAATGCTGGCAGCACTTAACTGTTTCGTCTCACGCTCCTCAGACAAATGCAAACCCTTTTTTGGAGCCATCAAGAGTGCTGGAAAAGATATGTGGAGCCAGGGGTGCGAAGATGCCCTGGCTGGAATCAAGGAATACCTCAGGACTCTCCCAACCTTATCCGTCCCTATCTAGGGGGAAATGTTCTTCTTGTACTTATCCGTATCAGAATTTGCGGTCAGCGGGGTACTTATTCGTGAGCATGAGCACCACCAGAAGCCGATTTATTACATAAGCAAGGCGCTCCTGGACGCGGAGACAAGATACCTGCCCCTAGAGAAACTGGCTCTATCCCTGATCACAACTGCAAGAAAATTAAGGCATTATTTTCAGGTGCACCCAATTACCGTCCTTACCGATCAGCCCTTAAAGGCCATTTTGAGGAAGACAGACCTCTCCGGAAGAATTTCCAAGTGGGCAGTGGAGCTGGGGGAACACGACATTCATTTCAAATCTCGAACCGCTATAAAGGGTCAGGTGTTGGCAGACTTCATAGCAGAGTTTTCAGGGAAACATCCCGTTCCAGAAGGACCACCTCCTCCCGATATAGCGTCCCCAACGGATTGTGAGGGATCACCATGGCTTTTATGTGTAGACGATTCATCGAACAGTAAGGGGTCCGGAATTGGCAGATTGTGCGTGCTGGATCTTGCACAATATAAACACGAGAACAGATCTCTCCCTTGGTGAACTCGAGTGAGTTAGTCGAATGGTCAACCCTACTGCTTGGAACAGCCTGTGAGGTCCGATGATAGCCTGGAACGATAATGGGAGATCCTCGTGGATCAACGGAATGATCCAGCAAGGCTGAGGAAGGTTCCTAGAACAGAGAAAGACAAGTTAAAAGGGCGCCAGAGTATTTTTCGGCGTATCCCCTCCGACGATCAAGTCAATTTTTGAGAGAGAGGAAGAAGAAAACACTGAGTATAAGTTTGAGAAAAGGTTTTTTACATTTTTTTTCCTCTCTTTGTCTTGCCTTTTGTGAGGAGTATTTATACCTCAAAAACTCATGATTGTTGTCAGTGTGGTCAGTTGGTGATCATTAGACACGGGTAACGTGCGCACTGATTCTTATGAGGAATATCTTCTCTTTTAACTGCTCGGGATCCTGAGCAACCGAGGCTGCGTCATCGGCCTGCCGACTGTTTAATGAGCTCTTCTTGGCAAGGATGTAATAAATGTCCAGTCTTAGGGACATTTATTACCTTTCACTTCCGAGCCTTACCGCATTAAATGATGTCTCATTAGGGAATGGTGTAATTAAATGTTTGCTTTCCCAAGTCGTGTGTCAGCAAGGGCATCCGGTCTTTTTGTCTCTGATGTGACACAATATGCCACGCGTCCATTCCCCATTGGCTGTTTTCTGCTTTCTTGTGCCTTCTGACACTAATTATGTAAGACGAGGTCATGATGGCTAACCTAGCANCCTTGGTGAACTCGAGTGAGTTAGTCGAATGGTCAACCCTACTGCTTGGAACAGCCTGTGAGGTCCGATGATAGCCTGGAACGATAATGGGAGATCCTCGTGGATCAACGGAATGATCCAGCAAGGCTGAGGAAGGTTCCTAGAACAGAGAAAGACAAGTTAAAAGGGCGCCAGAGTATTTTTCGGCGTATCCCCTCCGACGATCAAGTCAATTTTTGAGAGAGAGGAAGAAGAAAACACTGAGTATAAGTTTGAGAAAAGGTTTTTTACATTTTTTTTCCTCTCTTTGTCTTGCCTTTTGTGAGGAGTATTTATACCTCAAAAACTCATGATTGTTGTCAGTGTGGTCAGTTGGTGATCATTAGACACGGGTAACGTGCGCACTGATTCTTATGAGGAATATCTTCTCTTTTAACTGCTCGGGATCCTGAGCAACCGAGGCTGCGTCATCGGCCTGCCGACTGTTTAATGAGCTCTTCTTGGCAAGGATGTAATAAATGTCCAGTCTTAGGGACATTTATTACCTTTCACTTCCGAGCCTTACCGCATTAAATGATGTCTCATTAGGGAATGGTGTAATTAAATGTTTGCTTTCCCAAGTCGTGTGTCAGCAAGGGCATCCGGTCTTTTTGTCTCTGATGTGACACAATATGCCACGCGTCCATTCCCCATTGGCTGTTTTCTGCTTTCTTGTGCCTTCTGACACTAATTATGTAAGACGAGGTCATGATGGCTAACCTAGCATAACCTAGGCTAGTGACCTGTACATCAATAGCCTCTGCAGGAGCAGAGAACGTCATCCTGGACCGGTACATCTCGGTACCGAGGGGGGAGTGGTACATGTAGGGACCGATGTACTATATCCGACCCGAGGGATACGTGTCGGTACGTAACGTACTGGGTGTCATTGATCCCTATGAACAGTACCTCGGAGAACAGGGACTTGTGATCCGACGGGTACGTGTCGTGATTATAGTAAAAGAATTTACTGATGCCGAGGACACGTGTCTTCATCTTGGAGTACTTGGAAATGTCCCATAAGTTAAATACTTAGTAAATCGAGAAAATTAGATTAATATTTAGTGATTTAATACTTAGTAAATCGAGAAAATTTGAATATTAGAGATCTGATTCCCAAATCAAGTCGTAAATTCTTAATTTATTATGATTACATTTGATATTTTTTTTAGAATCTATAATGACGAAATTATTATAAAATGGGTTGTACTTTAGCTAAAAATTGTCCTAGTTAGGTGTGTCTTGGACTAACAGCTACTAGATAATCTCGAATTATACACAATCACTCGTAAATTACGTGCATCAATTTTTATTGGTAGGAAATATAGAAATGTTGTGGGTGATTAGAAGGAAATCCTCTGGGGAATCTCAAAAATGGTTATTTAAATGTGCCCTAAATTCTAATGCTCTACTTGGTATGCTGAAAAGTTGAAAGGATGAAAAGTTGAAAAGATAATAAAATATCATGTTTGGTAGGGAAGAAAAGTAAAAAGGATGGAAAAGTAGATGGATTAACTTTCCTTCCAATTCACTAAAATCAATCTCTCCAAAATCGGAAGGAAAGTAAATGAAAAATTAATTATTTGTGTTGAGATGTATCTTATTTGTCTATATATTATGCATACATTAATTTCATATAAAAATACAATGATAAAATATGTATTAATATATATATATATATATATATATATATATATATATATATATTAAAAAAATTAAAAATTAAAAATTAAAAATTTTAAATTAAAAAAATATTTTTTTTTATCTTAACTAGGGATGAAATTTTTTGACTCAACACGATGACACGACTCTAATTCGACACGAACTTGATTATAAGTCGACACGACCTTGAAAATAACCTGACACGCGAACAAGAAATATAAAAGGCTCATAATTTTATGACTCAACACGAATTTGACACGGCATGACTCAATTGTCACCCCTAATCTTAACCGGCACAAAAAAATTAAAAAAAAAATTAGTTATTTTTATTTTTCATCCATCCAACCAAACAAAAAGGAAAGCAAATGTATTATTCATATTTTTCATCTTTGAAAGATAGAAAGTGTATCCATCTTACTTTTCATCCTTCTTACTTTCTATCTTTCCTACCAAACACAGCATAAAGGATATGAGAATTTCTAATTGGCCAACAATCGATGCCAATTTAAAGGTGGAATAGACCTTTTACAAAAGTCAACTGTTTGGAGATGCTTTCAAGTTTCAATCAAATAAATCATTTACTTTTAGTGATCACAATTCAAATTTAATTTATTTAGAGGAAACTATGCATAAAATAGACCCCAAACCACTGAAATCATTCGAAAATTGATGTTACTGTAAAAAAATTAATGTCTTATATTTTGTAAAATTATATGTGTTACTAAGCACAAAATTTTGATGTTATTGTGAATATTAAAGTGTATGTTACATAATATACGTCTCAAGATTTGTAATTGTATGTTAAAATTCATTATAATAATATTAGTGTCAATATAGTAATACGTCTATATTGGTAACACGATCTTAATTGTAACTTCAATCATATAGTAACGTGAATGTTACTATATATTAACATGCATGATATTGAACTTTATTGACATTGTTCAACCTCCCTATATTATGCATTATTGTTGTTAAAAAATAATTGTGACCTGATTTTGACTTAATAGACCAACAATTTATTCGTACATTAAACTTCTCATATATAAACTATCAGAATATATAACTTCCATATAAAACTTCCGTTAATTATCATAATATTTAATAAATGGTTTTCATATATAACACGGAGACCCCCTAAGGTTTGAAATTTATTGCACAGAGACCCACTTTGTCTCCCTTCCGTCAATGTTGCTAATGAAAAGTGATGATTTCATCCCAAATTTTTTTATTATTTTTATATTTGCCTTTCTCCAACTTTAGTACCCAAAAAAAATGATATAATTTAGTATCCCAAAAAATTGATTAACTGAATTTTAATATTAATTTGACAAAGTTGAATATAAATTGGACAAAATTAAATGTCAATTTTTAATAAAATTATATATTAATTTACAATCTAAGGTTCATTTCGTTTTGAATATTATTTGATGATGATTAAACAAACATGAAATTGACCTTAAATTATAAATTTTTTTGTTGTATATAAACTTAAAAATTTATATTTTAACTCATAAAATTTAAATACATATTTTTTTATAGCATAGTGTCTTCCCTCTTGCTACATTATTGATAAATTTTCTTTTGGTCAAGATTCAACCGCACGTCCTTAAATAAAACCAATTGTTCACCCCCCCCCCCCACTTTTTTTAAAGAGAATCGGTCACCTCCACTTGATAAACTCAAAAAATTTTGGTTCACATGAAAATACATGAAAGTAAATTAAAAATTTGACAAAAAAAAAATTGAAAAATTGATAGTTAGAAAAAATTTAAAAAATTTAGTACAAAAAAAAATTGATAATATTGTCAAAAATATAATTTAAGGTCAATTTCGTGTTTATTTGATCAATAATAAATAATATTTAATTTTTCCAAATTAATATTCAACTTTGTCGAATTAATTTTTATTGTTATTGAATTAATATTGAAATTTTTTTGGGGTACTAAATTATATCATTTTTTTTTACTAAATCAAATTCTGTTTAATTTTATTAAAATTTTAATTTTTTTGAGACTAACTTTGGAGAATGACAATTATGAAAATAATAAAGTTTTTTGGGATAAAATCATCATTTTCCGTTAGCAACATTGATGAAAGGGAGATGGAGGGGGTCTTCGTGTAATGAGTTTCAAACCTCAAAAGGTCTCCGTATTATTTGTAAAATGTCAGAGTGTATCCGTGTAGTATTGTCAAAACTCAGGGGATGTCCGTGTTTTTTATCCTAAAAAATAATGTGAGAAAACCGTCAAAATGGTTTAAAAATTTTGTCTGGTGAAATTTCTAGAATGATGAAAACCCGCCCACACAATTCTAAAAGATAATAAAAAAAATATCAAATTTCACACCACAATTATCGCTCACTCATACCCACACCTATATCCACAAAAGAGAATAATGAAAATACATAAAATATAACAAATAGAGCAAACATTAAAAAAAAACTACAAAAATAATCTATATAAAAACCATTGTTAATGGAAATTCTAGAGGAATTTAGGTCCTGAATCAATTAAGACCTAATTTTCAGGCAAAGATATGAAACTCAGATAAAAAAGTTGTCAAATCGTGAAAAGTGTATGCTATTTTTTATTTACATTAAGTGTTATTTACAAATAAGAAGTAAGTGACAAAATACATGTCATTAGATATATAAAACTTTTAAATTAGTTTCGTGAAATAAATAATTGCAAATGAAACTATGGAGTAAATAATAAAAAAAATAACACAGGAAAGACAAAAAAAAATAATAGTATGAGAGAGAGAGAGAGAGTATATAAGATAGATATATAAGACTTACATGAGAGATATGAGTTTTAGAAAAATTTTGCATGAGGACCGTTAAATCAATAATCGTCAAGCGATCTGAACCGCGAAAAACTCAAGATAAACTTTTCTAACTTTTTTATTATATAGACTAGTAATAATTTGTGCCTAAAAGCACTAAGTAACTCAAAAAATCTCGAGCACCGATCATGCAATATAAATATTTTCAAACAGTACTTTAGTTTTTATTATTTTTTTTAGTTACACAATTCAAAATCAATTTAAAAATACTATTTTCTAAAAAAAATTGACAAAACTTTTCTAAAAATACGATTTCTAAAAAATATTGACATGTACACAATTTATATATTTAATCATTATACCTAAAAAATATCTTCTTTTTTTAGGTAGAAGTCGATATTGGCGTGTGTGTTGGCGGTTGTATAGAAAGAGAGAGAGTTATATGAAAGATGGGATAAACATATGAGAGATGAGAGTATGATATATATATATACTAGTAATTGTTCGTACCTTCAACAAAAAAAATATTTTTAATTAAAAGACATACAAAATAAAAGAGTGCTAAGGACATTAAAAAACAACAAAAACAACAAACCCGTGCTTGAAAGCACTAAGAAACAAAAAAAATTGAAAATTGCTAAAATCGAGCACTTCTTGCATTTAAAGTATATTTAATTGCGATTTACTTTTTAAAATATCACAAAACACCTTTATTAACACATAGAAATGTTCAAAATTTGTCATTTGGTTCTTGATTAGTTGTAATTTCAAGCTTGGTGGTGGTAGTGGTGAAAGTGGCCAATAAAGTTTTAGCAAACTTTATCAAGAAAACCCAAAAACAACAAAATAAATATTTAGTAGCAAATCTATGATAGGCTTCACCATTCGAACAACTGTGTGCCAAAACTGTGTACTCATGTATATAACTTGTTACAGAATTTTGTCGATCAAAACTCAAATTCCAATAACTTTAAAATTTGAATCATCACTTTAACATTTTTGGAGAATCCAAGTTTAACAATGTCTGATGAATTCAACATAATAATTGTAAGTATCTGCACTATTGAACATTATCAAATAGTCCACTTGAAAGGGTTAGGAATTTATTGTGCAAGAACTCATATGCATCGATCATACCCATAATCACCATACTCCATAGAGTTCGCTTTTAGGTTCCAGCATTTCTTTTAGACTTCTCATCAAATCCACATATCCATCTAGTTGTGTCAAATTCATTGCCTCCCATGGAAGCTATATTCACTGTCACACAAAAACTATGAAGAAATAATGGGCTCAAAATTTGAAGTAATTCATGAAAAATCACAAAGTGTACCTGTATAAGTTTTTTCATTTTCTATTGGGTCAATCAAATTTTTTACATCAAGTGCTCACCCAAAACAGTCTGCAAATTGTGGAAATGTAACTGTTGTGATTCGAAAGACCCCTACTACTTAAAATAAATCAAAAATAGTATGAAATCAATAGCAAAGAAAACAAATTGAACACTTGATAGCATAATACATACACATTAAATCTTTGTCTAAAAATAGTTAATGATTTAAAAAAAATTATGTACATCTAAAATCTAGATTAACAAATGCAAAATACACATGAAAAACTTTAAAACTAAACCGTGTGGCCCCTTTTGCCAACCATATCCAATTTCATCATACCTTTTTGCAGAGTTTCTCTGATGAAGCCAAAAAAAAACTTTTTGTGAGCATACTTGCCCTAAAAAAAAAAGAATGGTCTACAGATTTTGGTACCATATAAATGAGCAATTAGTTTATATGGATTATTATGTAAAGATAGGCATTGGTTAGAATATTCAATCGTGATACAATTGGTGCTCATGATATATTCAAGTGGAAAAAAAATTAGTAAAAAAAAATTGGGCTCACTAAGCTTAGTAGGGCATAATCCACTAAAAATACTACAACTGTTAAATGCAAGAAATCAAATCTGCGTAAGAGAAGCAAACAAGCAATAAATTATTTCCAAAAACTATGAAAATACTTGCATATTTAATGGTGGAGTGATTAGATGATTCCAAAACTGTCTGCATATATATATGTCTAGAGAGAGAGAGAGAGAACTCCAGCAGCATCCTTGCGAAATTCTGACCATGTTTTTGCCTTCCATCCTCCATCCTCTTCTTCATCATGTTTCTCTCACACCTTCATTGTCACACACACATTTTCCTTCTTCATTTTCTCTGTATTCATACACACACACACACACACATAAACTTACACACTAACATACAACACACAAACTGAAACACAAAAATGCCCGCTGTCATTTGTCCCCCAAATCAATTCCAACTAATAAGCCATAACCCACAATCTCAAGAAAATCAAAATCCTCATTTCGTAATGGATGGGTTAACGGTGACTCACTAAAACGTTCCTTAATTTCTTTTAATGTCATTGCATCTCACATAAAACTCAACCCTCAAAACACAAATATGAATTCCAATTTATCAATATCAATTAAAGAATGATAGTGATTGTTTGCAAATCCTTGAGAAACTTCATCAAACACGTGTTGGTTGTGGTATAAATTTAGTTCAATACAATACAAAATGCATTTTGGTACTATACGAATTCAATTCGACAAAATAGGTCAAACACTAAAATTTCATCAAAAAAAAAAAACTCAAAAATCTATAATTGTTCTTAAACTTTTCCAACTGGTTTTGGGGGTGTCTGGGTATGGGTATGCACACACAAAACAAAAACACACACGCATATAGAGAACAAACCCTCAACTGACACGGAACACATGCACACACTCAATGCACACAAAAGTAGAAACACACACACACACAGAGAAAAGAATATCGTGTTGAGGTAGAGGGAGAGTGAAATATGGTGTTTTATCATATTAGAGAAAATTGAATCAACAACCATAAAATTCACTCAAGGCCAAAACTAGAAATCGATAAATTATCTCAAACCCAAAACCAACATACCCACCATTCAACATTAAAAATCTGGTGTTTCAATATATCAAAGAAAATTGAATCAACAACCCTAGAATTCACTCAAGGCCAAAACCAGAATTTAGCAATTATCTCAAATCCAAAACCAACATACCCACCATTCGACATTAAAAATCTGGTGTTTTGGGGCATTTTGTCAAACATAATGTGTGTGTGAGAGATAAGCAGCGGAGAGAAACAGAGAGACGGACAAAAAGAGTGAGAGATGAGCAGCAGTGTAGAAGGGATGAGAAAAAATAGAAAAAAAAACTGAGATACCTGGGCAACTTCTGGGTGTTCAGCAGTGGATGGAGGTGGCTGTTGTTTGGCGGTGGCTTTGCTTCATAGAAGAAGCCAACGATGAAGCTCTGGATGTGAGAGAGACCTGAGCATGAGAGAGAGTAGTGGGTGGCGGTGGCAATCATTTGGCATTGGAGAACTGGGCGTGAGAGATAGGGGGATGAGTTTGGGGTGAATATTGAGTTTGGAAGGCAGGATCATGTGATAGAGGCGTGATATATTGGGAGAGAGAGGCGTGAGAGAGAGGGAGAGGCAGAAGTGAGAGGGAGAGGCATGAGACAGAGGCTTGTGTTGGGCGGGAAAGAAAAATATAGTACTCATTGTTGGCCGTTTGATCAAAATTTTTGAGATGATCTGAACCGTCTTTTATATTGAGATTATATTATCTGTTGGATGTATTTATGTTTTATCTCAAAACGATTTGTACCTCTCTTTGTCTTTTGGATTCAAACTTCGTTCTACTATATTATATATATATATATATATATATATATATATATATATAT